>CAMAPE010000045.1:12682500-12687500 GCA_945859875.1 Cuscuta europaea
AAAGTGCTCTATTTTCGCTGAAAACGCTAAATCATAGAGATAAGGCTAAGTATTTGTGACACTCATATCTTGCTGTGTGTTTATCCGTTTGGAGCGTATTATATCTCGTTGTAAAGATAGATCGGAGATCTAAAGCTATTGTTCCAAATTTATTCACAATGCATTAATTAAAAGTTACAGATTAACTATATATTCACAAATATTTCTGATTTCACTCTGAACTCGTGTAGAATTTGATGCGATCATATCTTGCTCTATTTTGTGCCGTTGAAAGCGTTTAATATCTCTTTGGAAAGATCTTACCGATTTATAAAACTTGTCTTCAGGCGCTGGTTTCAAAATATTAAGGGATGATTGCCTAATTACTAAAATACACTGTATTTACGCTAAAAGTGATCTATTTTGTCCCGTTGAAAGCGTTTAATATATCGTTTGAAAGATCTTACCGATTTCTAAAACTTGTCTTCAGGCGCTGGTTTCAAAATATCAAGGGATTATTTCCTGATTATTAAAATACACTGTATTTACGCTAAAAGTGCTCTATTTTAGCTGAAAACGCTAAATCATAGAGATAAGGCTAAGTATTTGTGACACTCATATCCTGCTGTGTGTTTATCCGTTTGGGGCGTATTATATCTCGTTGGAAAGATAGATCGGAGCTCTAAAGCTATTGTTCCAACTTCATTTACAATGCATTAATTAAAAGTTACAGCTTAATCATATATTCACAAATGTTTCTGATTTCACTCCGAACTCGTGTATAATTTGATGCAATCATATCTTGCTCTATTTTGTGCAGTTGAAAGCGTTTAATATCTCGTTGGAAAGATCTCACTGAGTTCTAAAATTTGTCTTCAGGAGCTAGTTTTAAAATATCAAGGGATGATTGCCTAATTCCTAAAATACACTGTATTTACGCTAAAAGTGCTCTATTTTCGCTGAAAACGCTAAATGATAGAGATAAGGCTAAGTATTTGTGACACTCATATCCTGCTGTGTGTTTATCCGTTTGGGGCGTATTATATCTCGTTGGAATGATAGATCGGAGATCTAAAGCTATTGTTCCAACTTAATTTACAATGCAATAATTAAAAGTTACAGATTAACCATATATTCACAAATGTTTCTGATTTCACTCCGAACTCGTGTAGAATTTGATGTGATCATATCTTGCTCTATTTTGTGCGGTTGAAAGCGTTTAATATCTCGTTGGAAAGCTCTTACCAACTTCTAAAACTTGTCTTCAGTCAATGGTTTATAAATATCAAGGGATGATTGCCTAATTACTAAAATACACTGTATTTAAGCTAAAAGTGCTCTATTTTCGCTGAAAACGCTAAATCATATAGATAAGGCTAAGTATTTGTGACACTCATATCTTGCTGTGTGTTTATCCATTTGGGGCGTATTATATCTCGTTGGAAATATAGATCGGAGCTCTAAAGCTATTATTTCAACTTAATTTACAATGCATTAATTAAAAGTTACAGATTAACCATATATTCACAAATGCTTCTGATTTCACTCCGAACTCGTGTAGAATTTGATGCGATCATATCTTGCTCTATTTTGTGCCGTTGAAAGCGTTTAATATCTCGTTGGAAAGATCTTACCGAGTTCTAAAACTTGTCTTCAAGCGGTGATATGAAAATATCAAGGGATGATTGCCTAATTACCAAAATACACTGTATTTACGCTAAAAGTGTTCTATTTTCGCTGAAAACGCTAAATCATAAAGATAAGGCTAAGTATTTGTGACACTCATATCTTGCTGTGTGTTTATCCGTTTGGAGCGTATTATATCTCGTTGGAAATATAGATCGGCGCTCTAAAGCTATTGTTCCAACTTCATTTACAATGCATTAATTAAAAGTTACAGATTAACCATATATTCACAAATGTTTCTGATTTCACTCCTAAGTCGTGTAGAATTTGATGCGATCTTATCTTGCTCTATTTTGTGCCGTTGAAAGCGTTTAATATCTCGTTGCAAAGATCTTACCGAGTTCTAAAACTTTTCTTCAGGCGCTGGTTTCAAAATATCAAGGGATGATTGCCTAATTACTAACATACACTGTGTTTACGCTAAAAGTGCTCTATTTTCGCTGAAAACGCTAAACCATAGAGATAAGGCTAAGTATTTGTGACACTCATATCTTGCTGTGTGTTTATCCGTTTGGAGCGTATTATATCTCGTTGGAAATATAGATCGGCGCTCTAAAGCTATTGTTCCAACTTCATTTACAATGCATTAATTAAAAGTTACAGATTAACCATATATTCACAAATGTTTCTGATTTCACTCCTAACTCGTGTAGAATTTGATGCGATCTTATCTTGCTCTATTTTGTGCCGTTGAAAGCGTTTAATATCTCGTTGGAAAGATCTTACCGAGTTCTAAAACATGTCTTCAGGCGCTGGTTTCAAACTATCAAGGGATGATTGCCTAATAATAAAATACACTACATTTACGTTAAAAGTGCTCTATTTTCGCTGAAAACGCAAAATCATAGAGATAAGGCTAAGTATTTGTGACACTCATATCTTGCTGTGTGTTTATCAAATCTGAGCGTATATATATCGTTGGAAAGATAGATCGGAGCTCTAAAGCTATTCTTCCAACTTCATTTACAATGCATTCATTAAAAGTTACATATTAACCATAAATTCACAAATGTTTCTGATTTCACTCCGAACTCGTGTAGAATTTGAGGCGATCACATCTTGCTCTATTTTGTTCCGTTATAAGCGTTTAATATCTCGTTGGAAAGGTCTTACCGAGTTCTAAAACTTGTCTTCAGGCGCGGGTTTCAAATTATCAAGGGATGATTGCCTAATCACTAAAATACACTGTATTTACGCTAAAAGTGCTCTATTTTCGCTGAAAACGCTAACTCATAGAGATAAGGCTAAGTATTTGTGACACTCATATCTTGCTGTGTGTTCATCCATTTGGAGCGTATTATATCTCGTTGGAAAGATAGATCGGAGATCTAAAGCTATTGTTCCAACTTCATTTACAATGCATTAAGTAAAAGTTACAGATTAACCATATATTCACAAATGTTTCTGATTTCACTCCGAACTCGTGTAGAATGTGATGCGATCATATCATGCTCTATTTTGTGCCGTTGAAAGCCTTTAATATCTCGTTGGAAAGATCTTACCGAGTTCTAAAACTTGTCTTCAGGCTCTGGTTTCAGAATATCAAGGGATGATTGCCTAGTTACTCAAATACACTGTATTTACGCTAAAAGTCCTCTATTTTCGCTGAAAACGCTAAATAATAGAGATAAGGCTAAGTATTTGAGACACTCATATCTTGATGTGTTTTTATCCATTTGGAGCGTATTATATCTCGTTGGAAAGATAGATCGGAGATCTAAAGATATTATTCCAACTTCATTTACAATGCAATAATTAAGAGTTACAGATTAACCATATATTCACAAATGTTTCTGATTTCACTCCGAACTCGTGTAGAATGTGATGCGATCATATCATGCTCTAATTTGTGCCGTTGAAAGCGTTTAATATCTCGTTGGAAAGATCTTACCGAGTTCTAAAACTTGTCCTCAGGCGCTGGTTTCAGAATATGAAGGGATGATTGCCTAATTACTAAAATACACTGTATTTACGCTAAAAGTGCTCTATTTTCGCTGAAAACGCTAAATCATAAAGATAAGGCTAAGTATTTGTGACACTCATATCTTGCTGTGTGTTTATCCGTTTGGAGCGTATTATATCTCGTTGGAAAGATAGATCGGAGCTCTAAAGCTATTTTTCCAACTTCATTTACAATGCATTAATTAAAAGTTACAGATGAAGCACATATTCACAAATGTTTCTGAGTTCACTCCGAACTCGTGTAGAATTTGATGCGATCATATCTTGCTCTATTTTGTGCCGTTGAAAGCGTTTAATATCTCGTTTGAAAGCACTTACCGAGTTCTAAAACTTTTCTTCAGGCGCTGGTTTCAAAATATCAAGGGATGATTGCCTAATTACTAAAATACACTGTATTTACGCTAAAAGTGCTCTATTTTCGTGGAAAACGCTAATTCATAGAGATAAGGCTAAGTATTTGTGACACTCATATTTTGATGTGTGTTTATCCGTTTGGAGCGTATTATATCTCGTTGTAAGGATAGATCGGAGCTCTAAAGCTATTTTTCCAACTTCATTTACAATGCATTAATTAAAAGTTACATATTAACCGTATATTCACAAATGTTTCTAATTTCACTCCGAACTCGTGTAGAATTTGATGCGATCATATCTTGCTCTATTTTGTACCGTTGAAAGCGTTTAATATCTCGTTGGAATGATTTTACCGAGTTCTAAAACTTGTCTTCAGGCTCTGGTTTCAGAATATCAAGGGATGATTGCCTAATTACTAAAATACACTGTATTTACGCTAAAAGTGCTCTATTTTCGCTGAAAACGCTAAATCATAGAGATAAGGCTAAGTATTTGTGACACTCATATCTTGCTATGTGTTTATCCGTTTGGAGCATATTATATCTCGTTGGAAAGATAGATCGGAGCTTTAAAACTTATGTTCCAATTTCATTTACAATGCATTAGTTAAAAGTTACATATTAACCATATAATCACAAATGTTTCTCATTTCACTCCGAACTCGTGTCGAATTTGATGCGATCATATCTTACTCTATTTTGTGCCGTTGAAAGCGTTTAATATCTCGTTGGAAAGATCTTACCGAGTTCTAAAACTTGTCTTCAGGCGCTGGTTTCAAAATATCAAGGGATGATTGCCTGATTACTAAAATACACTGTATTTACGCTAAAAGTGCTCTATTTTCGCTGAAAACGCTAAATCATAGAGATAAGGCTAAGTATTTGTGACACTCATATCTTGCGGTGTGTTTATCCGTTTCGAGCGTATTATATCTCGTTGGAAAGATAGATCGGAGCTCTAAAGCTATTTTCCAACTTCATTTACAATGGATTAATTAAAAGTTACAGATTAACCATATA
>CAMAPE010000045.1:12692500-12720000 GCA_945859875.1 Cuscuta europaea
GAACTCGTGTAGAATTTGATGCGATCATATCTTGCTCTATTTTGTATCGTTCAAAGCGTTTAATATCTCGTTGGAAATATCATACCGAGTTCTAAAACTTGTCTTCAGGCGCTGGTTTCAAAATATCAAGGGATGATTGCCGAGTTACTAAAATACACTGTATTTACGCTAAACGTGCTCTATTTTCGCTGAAAACGCTAAATCTTAGAGATAAGGCTAAGTATTTGTGTCACTCATATCTTGCTGTGTGTTTATCCGTTTGGATCGTATTATATCTCGTTGGAAAGATAGATCGGATCTCTAAATCTATTGTTCCAACTTCATTTACAATTCATTAATTAAAAGTTACAGATTAACCATATATTCACAAATGTTTGTGATTTCACTCCGAACTCGTGTAGAATTTGAGGCGATCACATCTTGCTCTATTTTGTGTCGTTGAAAGCGTTTAATATCTCGTTGGAAAGTTCTTACCGAGTTCTAAAACATGTCTTCAGGCGCTGGTTTACATATCTAGGGACGATTGCCTAATTACTAAAATACACTGTATTCACGCTAAAAGTGCTCTATTTTTGCTGAAAACGCTAAATCATAAAGATAAGGCTAAGTATTTATGACACTCATATCTTGCTGTGTGTTTATCCGTTTCGAGCGTATTATATCTCGTTGGAAAGATAGATCGGAGCTCTAAAGCTATTGTTCCAACTTCATTTACAATGCATTAATTAAAAGTTACAGATTAACCATATATTCACAAATGTTTCTGATTTCACTCCGAACTCGTGTAAAATTAAATGCGATCATAAATTGCTCTATTTTGTGCTGTTGAAAGCGTTTAATATGTCGTGGAAAGATCTTACCGAGTTCTAAAACTTGTCTTCAGGCTCTGGTTTCAGAATATCAAGGGATGATTGCCTAATTACTAAAATACACTGTATTTACGCTAAAAGTGCTCTATTTTCGCTGAAAACGCTAAATCATAGAGATAAGGCTAAGTATTTGTGACACTCAAATCTTGCTGTGGGTTTATCCGTTTGGAGCGTATTATATCTCTTTGGAAAGATAGATAGGAGCTCTAAAGATATTTTTCCCACTTCATTTACAATGCATTAATTAAAAGTTACGGAGTAACCATATATTCACCAATGTTTCTGCTTTCACACCGAACTCGTGTAGAATTTGATGCGATCATATCTTTCTCTATTTTGTGCCGTTGAAAGCGTTTAATATCTCGTTGGAAAGATCTTTACGAGTTCTAAAATTTGCTTCAGGCTCCGGTTTCAAAATATCAAGGGATGATTGCCTAATTACTAAAATACACTGTATTTACGCTAAAAGTGCTCTATTTTCGCTGAAAACGTTAAATCATAGAGATAAGGCTATGTATTTGTGACACTCATATCTAGCTGTGTGTTTGTCCGTTTGGAGCGTATTATATCTGGTTGGAAAGATAGATCGGAGCTCTAAAGCTATTGTTCCAACTTAATTTACAATGCATTAATTAAAAGTTACAGATTAACCATATATTGACAAATGTTACTGATTTCACTCCGAACTGGTGTAGAATTTGATGCGATCATATCTTGCTCTATTTTGTGCCGTTGAAAGCGTTTAATATCTCGTTAGAAAGATATTATCGAGTTCTAAAACATGTCTTCAGTCGCTGTTTTCAAAATATCAAGGGATGATTGCCTAATTTCAAAAATACACAGTACATACGCTAAAAGTGCTCTATTTTCGCTGAAAACGCTAAATCATAGAGATAAGGCTAAGTATTTGTGACACTCATATCTTGCTGTGTGTTTATCCGTTTCGAGCGTATTATACCTCGTTGGAAATATAGATCAGAGCTCTAAAGCTATTTTTCCAACTTAATTTACAATGCATTAATTAAAAGTTACAGATTACCATATATTCACAAATGTTTCTGATTTCACTCCGAACTAGTCTATTTTAGTAATTAGGCAATCATCCCTTGATAATTTGAAACCAGGGCCTGATGACAAGTTTTAGAAATTGGTATGATCTTTCCAACGAGATATTAAACGATTTTAAAGGCGAAAAATAGAGCAAGATATGATCGCATCAAATTCTACACGAGTTCGGAGTGAAATCAGAAACTTTTGTGAATATATGGTTAATCTGTAACTTTCAAATAATGCATTGTAAATGAAATTGGAACAATAGATTTAGATCTACGATCTATCTTTCCGACGAGATATAATACGCTCCAAATGGATAAACACACAACACGATATGAGTGTCACAAATACTTAGCCTTATCTCTATGATTTAGCGTTTTCAGCGAAAATGGAGCACTTTTAGCGTAAATAACGTGTATTTTAGTAATTAGGCAATCATCTCTTGATATTTTGAAACCGGCGCCTAAAGACAAGTTTTAGAACTCGGTAAGATCTTTCCAACGAGATATTAAACGCTTTCAACGGCACAAAATAGAGCAAGATATGATCGCATCTAATTCTACACGAGTTCGGAGTGAAATCAGAAACATTTGTGAATATATTGTTGATCTGTAACTTTTAATTAATGCATTGTAAATGAAGTTGGAACAATAGCTTTAGAGCGTCCGATCTATCTTTCCAACTAGATATAATACGATCCAAACGGATAAACACATAGCAAGATATGAGTGTCACAAATACTTAACCTTATCTCTATGATGATAATAATTATTATTATTATCATCATTATTATTATTATCATTATGATGATAATTATTATTATTATCAATATTATTATTATTATCATCATTATTATTATTAGCATTATTATTATTATCATCATTATTATCATTATGATTATTATTATTATTATTATTATTATTATTATTATCATCATCATCATCATCATCATCATCATCATTATAATTATTGTTATTATTATTATTATTGTTATTAATATTATTATTGTTAATATTATTATTTTTGTTATTATTATTATTATTATTATTATTATTATTAGTATTATTATTACTATTATAATTACTATTATTATTATTACTATTATTATTATTACTATTATTATTACTATTATTATTATTATTATTATTATTATTATTATTACTCTTATTATTATTACTATTATTATTACTATTATTATTAGGGGTATTAATATTATTGTTATTTTATTATTATTGTTATTATTATTATTATTATTATTATTATTATTATTATTATTATTATTATTATTATTACAAATGTTTCTGATTTCACTCTGAACTCGTGTAGAATTTGATGCGATCATATCTTGCTCTATTTTGTGCCGTTGAAAGCATTTAATATTTAGTTGGAAAGATCGTACCGAGTTCTAAAACTTGTCTTCAGGCGCTGATTTAAAACTATCAAGGGATGATTGCCTAATTACTAAAATACACTGTATATACGCTAAAAGTGCTCTATTTTTGATGAAAACGCTAAATCATAGAGATAATGCTAAGTATTTGTGACACTCATATCTTGCTGTGTGTTTATCCGTTTGGATCGTATTATATCTAGTTGGAAAGATAGATCGGAGCTCTAAAGCTATTGTTCCAACTTCATTTACAATGAATTAAATAAAAGTTACAGATTAACCATATATTCACAAATGTTTCTGATTTCACTCCGAACTCGTGTATAATTTGATGCGATCATATTTTACTCTATTTTGTGCCGCTGAAAGCGTTTAATATCTCGTTGGAAAGATCTTACCGAGTTCTAAAACTTTTCTTCAGGCGCTGGTTTAAAAATATCAAGGGATGATTGCCTAATTACTAACATTCACTGTATTTACGCTAAAAGTGCTCTATTTTCGCTGAAAACGCTAAATCATAGGGATAAGGCTAAGTATTTGTGTCACTCATATCTTGCTGTGTGTTTATCCGTTTGGATCGTATTATATATCCTTGGAAAGATAGATCGGATCTCTAAAGCCATTGTTGCAACTTCATTTACAATGCATTAATTAAAAGTTACAGATTAACCATATATTCACAAATGTTTCTGATTTCACTCCGAACTCGCGTAGAATTTGAGGCGATCACATCTTGCTCTATTTTGTGCCGTTGAAAGCGTTTAATATCTTGTTGGAAAGATCTTACCGAGTTCTAAAACTTGTCTTCAGGCTCTGGTTTCAGAATATCAAGGGATGATTTCCTAATTACTAAAATACACTGTATTTACGCTAAAAGTGCTCTATTTTTTCTGAAAATGCTAAATCATAGAGATAAGGCTAAGTATTTGTGAAACTCATATCTTGCTGTGTGTTTATCCGTTTGGAGCGTATTATATCTCGTTGGAAAGATAGATCTGAGATCTAAAGCTATTGTTCCAACTTAATTTACAATTCATTAATTAAAAGCTACATATTAACCATGTATTCACAAATGTTTCTGATTTTACTCCGAACTCGTGTAGAATTTAATGCGATCATATCTTGCTCTATTTTTTGCCATTGAAAGCGTTTAATATCTCGATGGAAAGATCTTACCGAGTTCTAAAACTTGTCTTCAGGCGCTGGTTTCAAAATATCAAGGGATGATTGCCTAATTACTAAAATACACTGTATTTACGCTAAAAGTGCTCTATTTTCACTGAAAACGCTAAATCATAGAGATAAGGCTAAGTATTTGTGACACTCATATCCTGCTGTGTGTTTATTCGTTTTGGGCGTATTATATCTCGTTGGAAAGATAGATCGGATCTCTAAAGCTATTGTTCCAACTTCATTTACAATGCATTAATTAAAAGTTACAGATTAACCATATATTCACAAATGTTTCTGATTTTACTCCGAACTCGTGGAGAATTTGATGCGATCATATCTTGCTCTATTTTGTGCCGTTGAAAGCATTTAATATCTCGATGGAAAGATCTTACCGAGTTCTAAAATTTGTCTTCAGGCGCGGGTTTCAAAGAATCAAGGGATGATTGCCTAATTACTAAAATACACTGTATTTAAGCTAAAAGTGCTCTATTTTCGCTGAAAACGCTAAATCATAGAGATAAGGCTAAGTATTTGTGACACTCATATCTTGCTGTGTGTTTATCCGTTTGGGGCGTATTATATCTCTTTGGATAGATAGATCGGAGATCTAAATCTATTGTTCAACCTTCATTTACAATGGATTAATTAAAAGTTACAGATTAACCATATATTCACAAATGTTTCTGATTTCACTCTGAACTCGTGTAGAATTTGATGCGATCATATCTTGCTCTATTTTCTGCCGTTGAAAGCGTTTAATATCTCGTTGGAGAGATCTTACCGAGTACTAAAACTTGTCTTCAGGCGCTGGTTTCGAAATATCAAGCGATGATTGCCTAATTACTTAAATACACTGTACTTACGCTAAAAGTGCTCTATTTTCGTTGAAATTGCTAAATAATAGAGATAAGGCTAAGTATTTGTGACACTCGTATCTTGCTGTGTGTTTATCCGTTTGGAGCGTATTATATCTCGTTGGAAAGATAGATCGGACCTCTAACGATGTTTTTACTTGGACCGTAATTTGTGGGTCTGGTTTGGTTTGTTTTGGTGTAGTTTGTTTTGGTCTAGTCTGGTATGGTCTGGTCTGAAATCTTATTTTTTATATTTTGTGCGTAAATATTTTATTTTTTATATATATATTATAATCCATAACTAATTATATTTTATTCATTTATAATTAAAAGAAATAATATTCCTTCCAACATGCTAAAATTTTGTCTATTCGTTATAAAATTAATAATACTAATACTAATAATAATAATAATAATAATCATAATAATAATAATAAGAATAATAATAATAATAATAATAATAATGATAATATTAATAATAATAATAATAATAATAATAATAAGAATAATAATACTAATAATAATAATAATAAGAATAATAATAATAATAATAATAATAATAATAATAATAATACTAATAATAATAATAATAATAATAATAATAATAATAATAACAACAACAATAATAATAATAATAATAATAATAATAATAATAATACTAATAATAATAATAATAATAATAATAATAATAATAATAATAATAATAATAATAATAATAATAATAATAATAATAATAATAAAATATGGTCTGGTCTGGTCTGGGCTGTTTTAGTCTGGTCTGATCTGGTTTGGTCTGGTTTTGTTTGTTCTGGTCTGGTCTGGTCTGGGACGAATTACAGTCCAAGTAAAAACAACCTAAAGCTATTGTTCCAACTTCATTTACAATGCATTAATTAAAATTTACAGATTAACGATATATTCACAACTGTTTCTGATTTCACACCGAACTCGTGTAGAATTTGATGCTATCATATCTTGCTCTATTTGGTTCTGTTGAAAGCGTTTAATATCAAGGGATGATTGCCTAATCACTAAAATACACTCTATTTACGCTAAAAGTGCTCTATTTTCGTTGAAAACGCTAAATCATAGAGATAAGGCTAAGTATTTGTGACACTCGTATCTTGCTTTGTGTTGATCCGTTTGGAGCTTATTATATCTCGTTGGAAAGATAGATCAGAGCTCTAAAGCTATTGTTCCAACTTCATTTAAAATGCATTAATTAAAGGTTACAGATTAACCATATATTCACAAATGTTTCTGATTTCACTCCGAACTCGTGTAGAATTTGATGCGATCATATCTTGCTCTAATTTAAGCCGTGTAAAGCGTTTAATATCCCTTTGGAAAGATCTTACCGAGTTCTAAAACTTGTCTTCAGACGCTGGTTTCAAAATATCAAGGGATGATTGCCTAATTACTAAAATACACTGTATTTACGTTTATTAAAAGTTACAAATTAACCATATATTCACAAATTTTTCTGATTTCACTCCGAACTCGTGTAGAATTTGATGCGATCATACCTTGCTCTATTTTGTGCCGTTGAAAGCGTTTAATATCTCGTTGGAACGATCTTACCTAGTTCTAAATCTTGTCTTCTGGCGCTGGTTTCAAAATGTCAAGGGATGATTGCTTAATTACTACAATACACTGAATTTACGCTAAAAGTGCTCTATTTTCGCTGAAAACGCTAAATCATAGAGATAAGGCTAAGTATTTGTGACACTCATATCTTGCTGTGTGTTTATCCGTTTGGAGCGTATTATATCTCGTTGGAAAGATAGATCTGAGATCTAAAGCTATTGTTCCAACTTAATTTACAATTCATTAATTAAAAGCTACATATTAACCATATATTCACAAATGTTTCTGATTTCACTCCGAACTCGTGTAGAATTTGATGCGCTCATATCTTGCTCTATTTTGTGCCGTTGAAAGCGTTTAATATCTCGTTGGAACGATCTTACCTAGTTCTAAATCTTATCTTCTGGCGCTGGTTTCAAAATGTCAAGGGATGATTGCTTAATTACTACAATACACTGAATTTACGCTAAAAGTGCTCTATTTTCTCTGAAAACGCTAAATCATAGAGATAAGGCTAAGTATTTGTGACACTCATATCTTGCTGTGTGTTTATCCGTTTGGAGCGTATTATATCTCGTTGGAAAGATAGATCTGAGATCTAAAGCTATTGTTCCAACTTAATTTAAAATTCATTAATTAAAAGTTACATATTAACCATATATTCACAAATGTTTCTGATTTCACTCCGAACTCGTGTTGAATTTGATGCGCTCATATCTTGCTCTATTTTGTGCCGTTGAAAGCGTTTAATATCTCGTTGGAAAGCTCCTACCGAGTTCTAAAACTTGTCTTCAGGTGCTGGTTTCAAAATATCGAGGGATGATTGCCGAATTACTAAAATACACTGTATTTACGCTAAAAGTGCTCTATTTTCGCTAAAAACGCTAAATCATAGAGATAAGGCTAAGTATTGGTGACACTCATATCTTGCTGTGTGTTTATTCGTTTGGAGCGTATTATATCTCGTTGCAAAGATAGATCGGAGCTCTAAAGCTATTGTTCCAACTTAATTTACAATGCATTAATTAAAAGTTACAGATTAACCATATATTGACAAATGTTTCTGATTTCACTCCGAACTGGTGTAGAATTTGATGCGATCATATCTTGCTCTATTTTGTGCCGTTGAAAGCGTTTAATATCTCGTTGGAAAGATATTATCGAGTTCTAAAACATGTCTTCAGGCTCTGGTTTCAAACTGTCAAGGGATGATTAACTAATTACTAAAATAAACAGTATTTACGCTAAAAGTGCTCTATTTTCGCTGAAAACGCTAAATCATAGCGATAAGGCTAAGTATTTGTGACACTCATATCTTGCTGTGTGTTTATCAGTTTGGAGCGTATTATATTTAGTTGGAAAGATAGATCGGAGCTCTAAAGCTATTGTTCCAACTTCATTTACAATGCATTAATTAAAAGTTACAGATTAACCATATATTCACAAATGTTTCTGATTTCACTCCGAACTCGTGTAGAATTTGAAACGATCATATCTTGCTCTATTTTATGCCGTTGAAAGCGTTTAATATCACGTTGGAGAGATCTTACCGAGTTCTAAAACTTGTCTTCAGGCGGTGGTTTCGAAATATGAAGGGATGATTGCCTAATTACTAAAATACACTGTATTTACGCTAAAAGTGCTCTATTTTCACTGAAAACGCTATATCATAGAGATAAGGCTAAGTATTTGTGACACTCATATCCTGCTGTGTGTTTATTCGTTTTGGGCGTATTATTTCTCGTTGGAAAGATAGATCGGATCTCTAAAGCTATTGTTTCAACTTCATTTACAATAAATTAATTAAAAGTTACAGATTAACCATATATTCACAAATGTTTCTGATTTCACTCCGAACTCGTGTAGAATTTGATGCGATCATATCTTGCTCTATTTTGTGCCGTTGAAAGCGTTTAATATCTCGATGGAAAGATCTTACCGAGTTCTAAAATTTGGCTTCAGGCGCGGGTTTCAAAGTATCAAGGAATGATTGCCTAATTACTAAAATATACTGTATTTAAGCTAAAAGTGCTCTATTTTCGCTGAAAACGCTAAATCATAGAGATAAGGCTAAGTATTTGTGACACTCACATCTTGCTGTGTGTTTATCCGTTTGGAGCGTATTATATCTCGTTGGAAAGATAGATCTGAGCTCTAAAGCTGTTGTTCCAACTTCATTTATAATGCATTAGTTAAAAGTTACAGATTAACCATATATTCACAAATGTTTCTGATTTCACTCCGAACTCGTGTAGAATTTGATGCGATCATATCTTGCTCTATTTTGTGCTGTTGAAAGCGTTTAATATCTCGTTAGAAAGATCTTACCGAGTTCTAAAACTCTTCTTCAGGCGCCTCTTTCAAATTATCAAGGGATGATTGCCTAATTACTAAAATACACTGTATTTACGCTAAAAGTGCTCTATTTTCGTTGAAAACGCTAAATCATAGAGATAAGGCTAAGTATTTGTGACACTCATATCTTGCTGTGTGTTGATCCGTTTGGAGCTTATTATATCTCGTTGGAAAGATAGATCAGAGCTCTAAAGCTATTGTTCCAACTTCATTTAAAATGCATTAATTAAAAGTTACAGATTAACCATATATTCACAAATGTTTCTAATTTCACTCCGAACTCGTGTAGAATTTGATGCGATCATATCTTGCTCTAATTTGTGCCGTTGAAAGCGTTTAATATCCCTTTGGAAAGATCTTACCGAGTTCTCAAACTTGTCTTCAGGCGCTTGTTTCAAAATATCAAGGGATGATTGCCTAATTACTAAAATACACTGTATTTAAGTTTATTAAAAGTTACAAATTAACCATATATTCACAAATGTTTCTGATTTCACTCCAAACTCGTGTAGAATTTGATGCGATCATATCTTGCTCTATTTTGTGCCGTTGAAACCGTTTAATATCTCGTTGGAACGATCTTACCTAGTTCTAAATCTTTTCTTCTGGCGCTGGTTTCAAAATGTCAAGGGATGATTGCTTAATTACTAAAATACACTGAATTTACGCAAAAAGTGCTCTATTTTCGATGAAAACGCTAAATCATAGAAATAAGGCTAAGTATTTGTGACACTCATATCTTGCTGTGTGTTTATCCGTTTGAAGCGTATTATATCTCGTTGGAAAGATAGATCTGAGATCTAAAGCTACTGTTCCAACTTAATTTACAATTCATTAATTAAAAGTTACAGATTAACCATATATTCACAAATGTTTCTGATTTCACTCCGAACTCGTGTAGAATTTGATGCGCTCATATCTTGCTCTATTTTGTGCCGTTGAAATCGTTTAATATCTCGTTGGAAAGCTCTTACCGAGTTCTAAAACTTGTCTTCAGGTGCTGGTTTCAATTTTTGGGTGAAATGTAAGTATATTAAAAAGACACCCAAGAGAAAGGGGGGGTTACAAGAATGTACAAACAAGGAAAGGGAAAACAAAACTGTAGGTTATCCAACAAGGATAACCCTTCCTAAAACCAAGCAACAACCTGCTCCAAATCAGCTAACACCAACCAAAACAGCCGTGGTGCAGCAACAAAACAGGCTAAAAACAGCCGGCAAAACAACAACACCAATCACCAAAACAAAGTGATGGTCAGAACAAGGAAAGCAACACTTAAAGGATTACATTTTCATAAGGATAGAGGCTATAAAGGATCTTATAGGTGATATATTGGATCCTAGCAAAAATATCATCTTCCTTTGGCAGCAAACCATCAAAACAGGTAGCGTTCCGAGTCCTCCAAATCCAATAAATGGAAAAGCAAAAAGCAATCCTAGCTGCCTTAGCTCTGATCCCCGATCCTTGCCTTTCCTTCTTGATCCATTTGAGTGAGCTATGCATGGTCCTCATCTATCTTGGGATTCCCAGCCACGTTGTCACCTTACGCCACACTTCACCTGAAAAAGGGCAAGCAAAAAATAGGTGTGGTGCAGATTCGGGACCACCCTTACACAAAGGACATATGTTAACCACATTTAATCTATGCAAATTATCAAAAGTAGCAAGGCGATTACGGAAAGCTAACCAAACCGTGAAAGAGAACTTTGGGGGGATATAATGCTTCCAAATGAAAGGCATCCAAACCCGAGTAACACCCTTTACTCTAATCAAATCATACACCTTGGCCGATATCAACTTCCCATCAACTTGAAGTCCATTAAGATGATTAATGGCAGTTTGAGTGCTATCAAAATGTGAGAGGATCTGATCCCTAATAAGTGCAATCTTCTTTATCAATAGGGAGTCCCTTTTATGAGGTGTGAACTCCCAAACACCTCTGCCATTAAGGTACACCCCATGGACCCAACGAACCCAAAGATTATCCTTCTTAACATGGATGTCCCAAAGGGTTTTAGCTAAAAGCGCAGAATTCCAGACATGGGTGTCATGAATACCAAGCCCACCTTCCTCCAAAGGGAGGCACATATCAGCCCAGGCAACCCTAGCATACTTGCACCCCAAAGGAAAATACGACAGATAGAAGTGATTCTATCAAGTACTGCCTTAGGAATAGGGAGTGCTTGTAGCCAAAAGGATTGGACACCCTGAATGACAGACTTGATAAGCTCAACTCTCCCAGCATAGGAAAGGGTTTTAGTATTCCAAGCATTGATAAAGTTGGTAATAGAGTCTAGCAATGGGGCATATTGTGCCACAGCAATTTTTAAAGGGGCAAGAGGAATGCCCAGATATCTCACAGGAAAAGTTCCCTCCTTAAAATCAATCATATGAAGGATGTAATTAATGTCATAATCAGCTAGGCCACCAAGGAAAATACTGGACTTTTCAGAGTTAACTTGAAGGCCAGAAACCTTTCCAAATTCATCCAAAGTATCAACAAGAACTTTTATAGAGGGGTAGTCCCCTCTAGAAAAGAGCATCAAATCATCAGCGTAGGCCACATGAGAAATATTAAGTTTACCACACTTGGGATGGAACTTAAAAGTGGGGGCCTTGGTTCTAACATGGAGGAGTCTAGAAAAGTATTCAAGGCAGATCACAAAGAGGAGGGGGGACATGGGGTCCCCTTGCCGCAGCCCCCTCTTTCCTTTGATGTTCCCGTGAAGGATCCCATTAATAGAGATAGAAAAGGAAGGTGTTGAAACACATTCTATAATCCACTTAACAAATCTGTTAGGGAAACCAATGGTTAAAAGCACATCATTCAGAAAGTCCCAAGATATGGTATCATAAGCTTTTCTAAGATCCACCTTGATCATTGATCTAGGAGACATATGCTTCCTAGAATACCCTTTAATAAGTTCTTGGGCCAAGAAAACATTATCAAGCATTAATCTCCCATTAACAAATGCCCCTTGGGCAGGATCAATAAGCTCAGGCAGACAAGGGATCATTCTAGAAGCAATGATCTTGGTGATGGTTTTGTAGATCACATTAGTGCAAGCAATAGGCCTAAAGTCAGCCGCAGTGGGGTCATGAGAGGTCTTAGGAATAAAAGCAATAACCCTATGGTTTATCTGCTTGAGAAGTTTACCGGAGTTGAAAAAACCTCTCACAGCTAAAATAACATCATGACCCACATCATTCCAATTGTGTTTAAAGAAGGCCGAAGTATAGCCATCAAGCCCGGGGGATTTATTGTCCCCAATATCAAAAATGGCATCTTTGATCTCATTATCAGAAATGGGATTCATAATCTCATTAGCTTTAGTATTATCCAAGCATTTCCCAGAAAGGATAATGTCAGGGTCGATAGCCATATTAGGATAGGAAGAGCCAAACAAATCAGTGTAGAACCTAACAAATTCACAAGCAACATGGTTCAAGGAAGTGGTGGAATCACCATTTTCTAGTTTAATAGAAGTAATGGAGTTTTTTGCCACATTCTTCTTGACAATAGAATGGAAGTATTTGGTGCCACGGTCACTATGCAAAAGATGGTAGGCCTTAGCCTTTTGTCTAAACAAATCCTCTTTAGCTCTTTTGAAATAGAGTGCACTCTTCTTGGCCATAGCTACCTCACGTTTAATAGATTCATCAAGAGGGGAAAGAAGTAAGAGAGCGTGGACCCTCTTATATTCTTTCTTAGCCTCTTTAGCCCTTTCGGAAATGTGGCTAAAAGCATTGTAGTTAAGCTCTTTCAAAGGCTGTTTAAGCCTTTTGAGCTTACGTACAAGCCTAAATTGGGGAGTACCATAGATGTCTTGGTGCCAGGAAGAGGTAAGGATGCTATTAAAAGCCTCATGCTTCAGCCACATGTTAAAAAACTTGAAGGGCCTAGACCCATCAATAGAGTTATGCCCAATAGTAGTAAGCACAGCACAATGGTCAAACTCAACTTCCATCTCAAAGAAGTGAGTATTACAAGTAATGTTGTGAGTAGCCCACAAAGAGTTTATGAGAGCTCTATCCAGTTTAGCCCAGAGCGAGCCTCTATTCCAAGTAAGAAATTCCCCAGTGGAAGGAGAATCCACAAGATTAGCTTGGATTTTGAAATCATTTAAGTGTTGTATGTAGTAGGCCGAAGGAGGGGTGGGCCCAATCCTCTCATTAGGACTGCCCACACAGTTAAAGTCACCCATAACAAGCCAAGGAGAGTTAATATTGGGACCAAGATTAGCAATATGTTCCCAAAGGTCTCTTCTCTCCACAACCGTGTAGAGAGCATAGATAAAAGTCACAAAGAATCTGTTTTGGGTGACCTTACATACCATCTCACAATGGAGATGTTGCGTGTCAATCTCCAAGACATTAAGGTTCACAAAAGAGGGGTCCCAAAGGAGGGCCATTCTGCCCCCATCAATCCTGTCAAAGTTGGTCATAGAGTGCCAATTAGGCCACCTATTGGACATCATATTGTCAAAGTTAGGAGTGGTCATCTTAGTCTCAAGTAAACAAATGACATGCACATTATGGGATCGCACAAAAGAGAGGATGTTATTTTGTTTGGAGGCCTTGTTAAGGCCTCTCACATTCCAAGAGGAGACAAACATAAAAACAATTATGTATTTCTTCTCCCCTCTCCTCTCTTAAGTTTCTCATTTTGTCTCGTTTTTAGCCACACTTTAGGCCGTGGCTTATATCTGTCCAAGAATAGAAAATAAACATTCTCCATAAAGGTATGGGAGACCATATAACCTTTGTCCAAATGATACATCCCGGGAAGAGATTTCAAGCAATCATTAGTGAAATTGATGCCCACACTCATAGTATCGGTGATAACCTCCAAATAATTATCAGGTGCTGGTTTCAAAATATCGAGGGATGATTGCCGAATTACTAAAATACACTGTATTTACGCTAAAAGTACTCTATTTTCGCTGAAAACGCTAAATCATAGAGATAAGGCTAAGTATTTGTGACACACATATCTTGCTGTGTGTTTATCCGTTTCGAGCGTATTATATCTCGTTGGAAAGATAGATCGGATCTCTAAATCTATTGTTCCAACTTAATTTACAGTGCATTAAATAAAAGTTACAGATTAACCATATATTCACAAATGTTTCTGATTTCACTCCAAACTCGGGTAGAATTTGATACGATCATATCTTGCTCTATTTTGTGCCATTGAAAGCGTTTAATATCTCGTTGGAAAGCGTTTACCGAGTTCTAAAACTTGTTTTCAGGCGCTGGTTTCAAAATATCAAGGGAGGATTGCCTAATTACTAAAATACACTGTATTTACGCTAAAAGTGCTCTATTTTCGCTGAAAACGCTAAATTATAGAGATAAGGCTAAGTATTGGGGACACTCATATCTTGCTGTGTGTTTATTAGTTTGGAGCGTATTATATCTCGTTGCAAAGATAGATCGGAGCTCTAAAGCTATTGTTCCAACTTAATTTACAATTCATTAATTAAAAGTTACAGATCAACCATATATTGAAAAATGTTTCTGATTTCACTCCGAACTGGTGTAGAATTTGATGCGATCATATCTTGCTCTATTTTGTGCCGTTGAAAGCGTTTAATATCTCGTTGGAAAGATATTATCGAGTTCTAAAACATGTCTTCAGGAGCTGGTTTCAAAATGTCAAGGAATGATTGCCTAATTACTAAAATACACAGTATTTACGCTAAAAGTGCTCTATTTTCGCTGAAAACGCTAAATCATAGAGATAAGGCTAAGTATTTGTGACACTCATATCTTGCTGTGTGTTTATCCGTTTGGAGCGTATTATATTTAGTTGGAAAGATACATCGGAGCTCTAAAGCTATTGTTCCAACTTCATTTACAATGCATTAATTAAAAGTTACAGATTAACCATATATTCACAAATGTTTCTGATTTCACTCCGAACTCGTGTAGAATTTTATACGATCATATCTTTCTCTATTTTATGCCGTTGAAAGCGTTTTATATCTCGTTGGAAACATCTTACCGAGTTCTAAAACTTGTCTTCAGGCGCTGGTTTTAAAATATCAAGGGATGATTGCCAAATTACTAAAATACACTGTATTTACGCTAAAAGTGCTCTATTTTCGCTGAAAACGCTAAATCATAGAGATAAGGCTAATTATTTGTGACACTCATATCTTGCTGTGTGTTTATCCGTTTGGAGCGTATTATATCTCGTGGGAAAGATAGATCGGAGCTCTAAAGCTATTTTTCCATCTTCATTTACAATGCATTAATTAAAAGTTACAAATTGACCATATATTCACAAATGTTTCTGATTTCACTCCGAGCTCGTGTAGAATTTGATGGGATCATATCTTTCTCTATTTTGTGCCGTTGAAAGCGTTTAATATCTCGTTGGAACGATCTTACCTAGTTCTAAATCTTGTCTTCTGGCGCTGGTTTGAAAATATCAAGGGATGATTGCTTAATTACTAAAATACACTGAATTTACGCTAAAAGTGCTCTATTTTCGCTGAAAACGCTAAATCATAGAGATAAGGCTAAGTATTTGTGACACTCATATCTTGCTGTGTGCTTATCCGTTTGGAGCGTATTATATCTCGTTGGAAAGATAGATCGGAGATCTAAAGCTATTGTTCCAACTTAATTTACAATTCATTAATTAAAAGTTACAGATTAACCATATATTCAAAAATGTTTCTGATTTCACTCCGAACTCGTGTAGAATTTGATGCGATCATATCTTGCTCTATTTTGTGCCGTTGAAAGCGTTTAATATCTCGTTGGAAAGATCTTACGGAGTTCTAAAACTTGTCTTCAGGCGCTGGTTTCAAAATATCAAGGGACGATTGCCTAATTACTAAAATACACTGTATTTACGCTAAAAGTGCTCTATTTTCGCTGAAAACGCTAAATCATAGAGATAAGGCTAAGTATTTGTGACACTCATATCTTGCTGTGTGTTTATCCGTTTGGAGCGTATTATATCTCGTTGGAAAGATAGATCGGAGCTCTAAAGCTATTTTTCCAACTTCATTAACAATGCATTAATTAAAGGTTACAGATTAACGATATATTCACAAATGTTTATGATTTCACTCCGAACTCGTGTAGAATTTGATGCGATCATATCTTGCTCTATTTTGTGCCGTTGAAAGCGTTTAATATCTCGTTTGAAAGATCTTACCGATTTCAATCCATGCTCTTACCTTGCTCCAAACTGTGCCTGTAAATTGACAACCAAAGAAAAGGTGTGGCACCGTCTCCGGTTCACCCTTGCAAAATGGGCAAGTGTTAATCACATAAAGCCTACTAAGATTATCATACGTTGCAAGGCGTTTGCGGAAGGCAAGCCATGCAATGAATGAGAACTTAGGAGGTATGTAAGCTTTCCAAATAAAAGGCATCCACACCTGTTTTGGTGCCCTTGAATCTAATCAAGTCATACACTTTTGAAGAGCACAATTTCCCATTTGTAACCATCTTAGAGAGGGCTGTTTTTGTGCTCTCAATGGAGTCATATTTTGAGACAAGGATGTCTCGGATCAGCCCCAACTTTTTAGTAAGCTGGGAGTCCCTAGTGTGTGGGGAAAATTCCTAAAATACTAAAATACAGGCGCTGCTTTCAAAATATCAAGGGATGATTGCCTAATTACTAAAATACACTGTATTTACACTAAAAGTGCTCTGTTTTCGCTGAAAACGCTAAATAATAGAGATAAGGCTAAGTATTTGTGACACTCATGTCTTGCTGTGTGTTTATCCATTTGGAGCGTATTATATCTCGTTGGAAAGATAGATCGGAGCTCTAAAGCTATGGTTCCAACTTCATTAACAATGCATTAATTAAAAGTTACAGATTAATGATATATTCACAAATGTTTCTGATTTCACTGCGAACTCGTATAGAATTTGATGCGATCATATGTTGCTCTATTTTGTGCCATTGAAAGCGTTTAATATCTTGTTAGAAAGATCATAACGAGTTCTAAAACTTGTCTTCAGGTGCTGGTTTTAAAATATGAAGGGATGATTGCCTAATTACTAAAATACACTGTATTTACGTTAAAAGTGCTCTATTTTTGCTGAAAACGCTAAATCATAGAGATAAGGCTAAGTATTTGTGACACTCATATCTGGCTGTGTGTTTATCCGTTTGGAGCGTATTATATCTTGTTGGAAGGATAGATCGTAGCTCTAAATTTATTGTTCCAACTTCATTTACAATGCATTAATTAAAAGTTACAAATTAACTATATATTCACAAATGTTTCAGATTTCACTCCGAACTCGTGTAGAATTTGATGCGATCATATCTTGCTCTATTTTGTGTCGTTGAAAGCGTTTAATATCTCGTTTGAAAGATCTTACCGAGTTCTAAAACTTGTCTTCAGGAACTGCTTTCAATTTCTTTGGATAAAAGGTAATTATATATATCATCCAAAAGAGTTTCTGTACAAGTAAGGCAAAACAAAATGGGGGACAAAAATGGGGCTATCCCAACATGGGATATACCATAAACCTGTGGGCTATACAATCAGTCCCAAATCACACAAAATAAGGCATGTAGCCGCACCCTATCAAATTTCAAAAAGTAATAAGCTCATGAGGATAAATACTATAGAAGATCTTATACACCATGTATTGGATTCTGGCAAAAACATCTTCCTCATGGGTCTTCTTATCATCAAATCTAGTGGCATTTCGAACTCTCCATAACCGGTAGATAGAATAGATGAATGCAATTCTGACTGCCTTGGCCTTGATCCCCGCGCTCGTGTAGAATTTGATGCGATCATATCTTTCTCTATTTTGTGCCGTTGAAAGCGTTTAATATCTCGTTGGAACGATCTTACCTAGTTCTAAATCTTGTCTTCTTGCGCTGGTTTGAAAATATAAAGGGACGATTGTCTAATTACTAAAATACACTGAATTTACGCTAAATCATAGAGATAAAGCTAAGTATTTGTGACACTCATATCTTGCTGTGTGCTTATCCGTTTGGAGCGTATTATATCTCGTTGGAAAGATAGATCGGAGATATAAAGCTATTGCTCCAACTTCATTTACAATGAATTAATTAAGAGTGACAGATTAACCATATATTCACAAATGATTCTGATTTCACTCCGAACTCGTGTAGAATGTGATGCGATCATATCTTGCTCTATTTTGTGCCGCTGAAAGCGTTTAATATCTCGTTGGAAAGATATTACCGAGTTCTAAAACTTGTCTTCAGGCGCTGGTTTCAGAATATCAAGGGATGATTGCCTAGTTACTAAAATACACTGTATTTACGCTAAAAGTGCTCTATTTTCGCTGAAAACGCTAAATCATAGGGATAAGGCTAAGTATTTGTGTCACTCATATCTTGCTGTGTGTTTATCCGTTTGGATCGTATTATATCTCGTTGGAAAGATACATCGGAGCTCTAAAGCTATTGTTCCAACTTCATTTACAATGCATTAATTAAAAGTTACATATTAACCATATACTCACAAATGTTTCTGATTTCACTCCGAACTCGTGTAGAATTTGAGGCCATCACATCTTGCTCTATTTTGTGCCGTTGAAAGCGTTTAACATCTCGTTGGAAAGATCTTACCGATTTCTAAAACTTGTCTTCAGGCGCAGGTTTCAAAGTATCAAGTATTGATTGCCTAATTACTAAAATGCACTGCATTTACGCTAAAAGTGCTCTATTTTCGCTGAAAACGCTAAATCATAGAGATAAGGCTAAGTATTTGTGTCACTCATATCTTGCTGTGTGTTTATCCGTTTGGATCGTATTATATCTCGTTGGAAAGATACATCGGAGCTCTAAAGCTATTGTTCCAACTTCATTTACAATGCATTCTATAAAAGTTACAGATTAACCATATATTCACAAATGTTTCTGATTTCACTCCGAACTCGTGTAGAATGTGATGCGATCATATCATGCTCTATTGTGTGCCGTTGAAAGCGTTTAATATATCGTTGGAAAGATCTTACCGAGTTCTAAAACTTGTCTTCAGGCTCTGGTTTCATAATATCAAGGGATGATTGCCTAATTACTAAAATACACTGTATTTACGCTAAAAGTGCTCTATTTTCGCTGAAAACGCTAAATCATAGAGATAAGGCTAAGTAATTGTGACACTCATATCTTGCTGTGTCTTTATCCATTTGGAGCGTATTATATCTCGTTGGAAAGATAGATCGGAGATCTAAAGCTATTGCTCCAACTTCATTTACAATGAATTAATTAAGAGTTACAGATTAACCATATATTCACAAATGATTCTGATTTTACTCCGAACTCGTGTAGAATGTGATGCGATCATATCTTGCTCTATTTTGTGACGCTGAAAGCGTTTAATATCTCGCTGGAAAGATCTTACCGAGTTCTAAAACTTGTCTTCAGGCGCTGGTTTCAGAATATCAAGGGATGATTTCCTAATTACTAAAATACACTGTATTTACGCTAAAAGTGCTCTATTTTCGCTGAAAACGCTAAATCTTAGGGATAAGGCTAGGTATTTGTGTCACTCATATCTTACTGTGTGTTTATCCGTTTGGATCGTATTATATCTCGTTGGAAAGATAGATCGGAGCTCTAAAGCTATTGTTCCAACTTCATTTACAATGCATTAATTAAAAGTTACAGATTGACCATATATTCACAAATGTTTCTGATTTTACTCCGAACTCGTGTAGAATTTGATGCGATCATATCTTGCTCTATTTTGTGCCGTTGAAAGCGTTGAATATCTCGATGGGAAGATCTTACCGAGTTCTAAAACTTGTCTTCAGGCGATGGTTTCAAAATATCAAGGGATGATTGCCTAATTACTAAAATACCCTGTATTTACGCTAAAAGTGCTCTAGTTTCGCTGAAAACGCTAAATCATAGAGATAAGGCTAAGTATTTGTGACACTCATATCTTGCTGTGTGTTTATCCATTTGGAGCGTATTATATCTCGTTGGAAAGATAGATCGGAGCTCTAAAGCTATTTCTCCAACTTCATTTACAATGCATTAGTTAAAAGTTACAGATTAACAATATATTCATAAATGTTTCTGATTTCACTCCGAACTCGTGTAGAATTTGATGCGATCATATCTTCCTCTATTTTGTGCCGTTGAAAGAGTTTAATATCTCGTTGGAAAGATCTTACCGAGTTCTAAAACTTGTCTTCAGGCGTTGGTTTCAAAATATCAATTTATGATTGCGTAATTACTAAAATACACTGTATTTAAGCTAAAAGTGCTCTATTTTCGCTGAAAACGCTAAATCTTAGAGACAAGGCTATGTATTTGTGACACTCGTATCTTTCTGTTGTTCCAACTTCATTTACAATGCATTAATTAAAATTTGCATATTAACCATATATTCACAAATGTTTCTGATTTCACTCCGAACTCGTGTAGAATTTGAGGCGATCACATCTTGCTCTATTTTGTGCCGTTGAAAGCGTTTAATATCTCGTTGGAAAGATCTTACCGAGTTCTAAAACTTGCCTTCAGGCGCGGGTTTTAAAGTATCAAGGGATGATTGCCTAATTACTGAAATACACTGTATTTACGCTAAAAGTGCTCTATTTTCACTGAAAACGCTAAATCATAGAGATAAGGCTATGTATTTGTGACACTCATATCTTGCTGTGTGTTTATCCATTTGGAGCGTATTATATCTCGTTGTAAAGATAGATCGAAGATCTAAAGCTATTGTTCCAACTTCATTTACAATGCATTAATTAAAAGTTACAGATTAACCATATATTCACAAATGTTTCTGATTTCACTCCGAACTCGTGTAGAATGTGATGCGATCATATCATGCTCTATTTTGTGCCGTTGAAAGCGTTTAATATCTCGTTGGAAAGATCTTACCGAGTTCTAAAACTTGTCTTCAGGCTCTGGTTTCAGAATATCAAGGGCTGATTGCCTAATTACGAAAATACACTGTATTTACGCTAAAAGTGCTCTATTTTCGCTGAAAACGCTAAATCATAGAGATAAGGCAAAGTATTTGTGACACTCATATCTTGCTGTGTGTTTATCCGTTTGGAGCGTATTACATCTCGTTGGAAAGATAGATCGGAGCTCTAAAGCTATTGTTCCAACTTCATTTGCAATGCATTAATTAAAAGTTACACATTAACCATATATTCACAAATGTTTCTGATTTCACTCCGAACTCGTGTAGAATTTGATGCGATCATATCTTGCTCTATTTTGTGCCGTTGAAAGCGTTTAATATGTTGTTGGAAAGATCATAACGAGTTCTAAAACTTGTCTTCAGGCGTTGGTTTCAAAATATCAAGGGATTATTGCCTGATTACTAAAATACACTGTATTTACGCTAAAATTGCTCTATTTTCGCTGAAAACGCTAAATCATAGAGATAACGCTAAGTATTTGTGACACTCATATATTGCTGTGTGTTTATCCGTTTGGAGCGTATTATATCTCGTTGGAAAGATAGATCGGAGCTCTAAAGCTATTGTTCCAACTTCATTTAGAAGGCATTAATTAAAAGTTACAGATTAACCATATATTCACAAATGTTTCTGATTTCTCTCCGAACTCGTGTAGAATTTGATGCGATCATATCTTTCTCTATTTTGTGCCCTTGAAAGCGTTTAATATCTCATTGGAAAGATCTTACCGAGTTCTAAAACTTGTTTTCAGGCTCCGGTTTCATAATATAAAGGGATGATTGTCTAATTACTAAAATACACTGTACTTACGCTAAAAGTGCTCTATTTTCTCCGAAAATGCTAAATCATAGAGATAAGGCTAAGTATTTGTAAGACTCATATCTCTCTGAGTGTTTATCCGTTTGGAGCGTATTATATCTCGTTCGAAAGATAGATCGGATCTCTAAAACTATTGTTCCAACTTCATTTACAATGCATTAGTTAAAAGTTACATATTAAACATATATTCACAAATGTTTCTGATTTCACTCCGAACTCTTGTAGAATTTGATGCGAACATATCTTGCTCTATTTTGTGCCGTTGAAAGCGTTTAATATCTCGTTGCAATGATCTTACCGAGTTCTAAAACTTGTCTTCAGGCGCTGGTTTCAAAATATCAAGGGATGATTGCCTAATTACTACAATACACTGTATTTTCGCTAAAGCTGTATTTAGAGCTCCGATCTATCTTTCCAACGAGATGTAATATGCTCCAAACGTATAAACACACAGCAAGATATGAGTGTCAAAAATACTTAGCCTTATCTCTATGATTTATCGTTTTCAGCGAAAATAGAGCACTTTTTGCGTAAATACAGTGTATTTTAGTAATTAGGCAATCATCCATTTATATTTTGAAACCAGCGCCTGAAGAAAAGTTTTAAAACTCGGTAAGATTTTCCAGCGAGGTATTAAACGCTTTAAACGGCACAAAATAGAGCAAGATATGATGGCATCAAATTCTACACGAGCTCGGAGTGAAATCAGAAACATTTGTGAATATATGGTTAATCTGAAACTTTTAATTAATGCATTGTAAATGAAGTTGGAACAATAGCTTTAGAGCTCCGATCTATCTTTCCAACGAGATATAATACCCTCCAAACGGATAAACACACAGCAAGATATGAGTGTCACAAATACTTAGCCTTATCTCTATGATTTAGCGTTTTCAGCTAAAATAGATCACTTTTAGCGTAAATACAGTATATTTTAGTAATTAGGCAATCATACCTTGATATGTTGAAACCAGCGCCTGAAGACAAGTTTTAGAACTCGGTAAGATGTTTCCAACGAGATATTAAACGCTTTCAACGGCACAAAATAGAGCAAGATATGATCGCATCAAATTCTACACGAGTTCGGAGTGAACTCAGAAACATTTGTGAATGTATGTTTCATCTGTAACTTTTAATTAATGAATTGTAAATAAAGTTGGAACAATAGCTTTAGAGATCCGATCTATCTTTCCAACGAGATATAATACGCTCCAAACGGATAAACACACAGCAAGATATGAGTTTTACAAATAATTAGTCTTATCTCTATGATTTAGCGTTTTCAGCGAAAATAGAGCACATTTAGCGTAAATACAGTGTATTTTAGTAATTTAGCAATCATCCCTTGATATTTTGAAACCAGCGCCTGAAGACATGTTTTAGAACTCGATAATATCTTTCCAACGAGATATTAAACGCTTTCAACGGCACAACATAGAGCAAGATATGATCGCATCAAATTCTACACCAGTTCGGAGTGAAATCAGAAACATTTGTCAATATATGGTTAATCTGTAACATTTAATTAATGCATTGTAAATTAAGTTGGAACAATAGCTTTAGAGCTCCGATCTATCTTTCCAACGAGATATAATACGCTCCAAACGAATAAACACACAGCAAGATATGAGTGTCACCAATACTTAGCCTTATCTCTATGATTTATTTGTGAATATATGGTTAATCTTTAACTTTTAATTAATGCATTGTAAATGAAGTTGGAACAATAGCGTTAGAGCTCCGATCTATATTTCCAATGAGATAAAATACGCTCCAAACGGATAAACACACAGCAAGATATGAGTGTCACAAATATATAGCCTTATCTCTATTATTTAGCGTTTTCAGCGAAAATAGAGCACTTTTAGCGTAAATACAGTGTATTTTAGTAATTAGGCAATTATCCATTGATATTTTGAAACCAGCGCCTGAAGAAAAGTTTTAGAACTCGGTAAGATGTTTCCAACGAGATATTAAACGCTTATAACGGCACAAAATAGAGCAAGATATGATCGCATCAAATTCTACACGAGTTCGGAGTGAAATCAGAAAAATTTGTGAATATATGGTTAATCTGGAACTTTTAATTAATGCATTGTAAATGAAGTTGGAACAATAGCTTTAGACCTCCGATCTATCTTTCCAACGACATATAATACGCTCCAAACGGATAAACACACAGCAAGATATGAGTGTCACAAATACTTAGCCTTATCTCTATGATTTAGCGTTTTCAGCGAAAATAAAGCACTTTTAGCGTAAATACTGTGTATTTTAGTAATTAAGCAATCATCCCTTGATATTTTGAAACCAGCGCCTGAAGACATGTTTTAGAACTCGATAATATCTTTCCAACGAGATATTAAACGCTTTCAACGGCACAAAATAGAGCAAGATATGATCGCATCAAATTCTACACCTGTTCGGAGTGAAATCAGAAACATTTGTCAATATATGGTTAATCTGTAACTTTTAATTAATGCATTGTAAATTAGGTTGGAACAATAGCTTTAGAGCTCCGATCTATCTTTCCAACGAGATATAATACGCTCCAAACGAATAAACACACAGCAAGATATGAGTGTCACCAATACTTAGCCTTATCTCTATGATTTATTTGTGAATATATGGTTAATCTTTTAAATTTTAATTAATGCATTGTAAATGAAGTTGGAACAATAGCTTTAGAGCTCCGATCTATATTTCCAATGAGATATAATACGCTCCAAACGGATAAACACACAGCAAGATATGAGTGTCACAAATAATTAGCCTTATCTCTATTATTTAGCGTTTTCAGCGAAAATAGAGCACTTTTAGCGTAAATACAGTGTATTTTAGTAATTAGGCAATTATCCATTGATATTTTGAAACCAGCGCCTGAAGACAAGTTTGAGAACTCGGTAAGATGTTTCCAACGAGATATTAAACGCTTTCAATGGCACAAAATAGAGCAAGGTATGATCGCATCAAATTCTACACGAGTTCGGAGAGAAATCAGAAACATTTGTGAATGTATGGTTAATCTGTAACTTTTGACTAATGCATTGTAAATGAAGTTGGAACAATAGCCTTAGAGCTCCGATCTATCTTTCTAACGAGATATAAAACGCTCCAAACGGATAAACACACAGCAAGATATGAGTGTCACAAATAATTAGCCTTATCTCTATGATTTAGCGTTTTCAGCGAAAATAGAGCACTTTTAGCGTAAATACAGTGTATTTTAGTAATTAGGCAATCATCCCTTGATATTTTGAAACCAGCGCCTGAAGACATGTTTTAGAACTCGATAATATTTTTCCAGCGAGATATTAAACGCTTTCAACGGCACAAAATAGAGCAAGATATGATCACATCAAATTCTACACGAGTTCGGAGTGAAATCAGAAGCATTTGTGAATATATGGTTAATCTGTAAATTTGAATTAATGCATTGTAAATGAAGTTGGAACAATAGCTTTAGAGCTCCGATCTATATTTCCAACAAGATATAATACGGTCCAAACGGATAAACACACAGCAAGATATGAGTGTCACAAATATTTTCGCTGAAAACGCTAATTAGGCAATCATCCCTTGATATTTTGAAACCAGCGCTTGAAGACAAGTTTTAGAACTCGGTAAGATGTTTCCAACGAGATATTAAACGCTTTCAACGGCACAAAATAGAGCAAGATATGATCGCATCAAATTCTACACGAGTTCGGAGTGAAATCAGAAACATTTGTGAATATATGGTTAATCCGTAACTTTTAATTAATGCATTGTAAATGAAGTTGGAACAATATCTTTAGAGCTCCGATCTATCTTTCCAAAGAGATATAATACGCTCCAAACGGATAAACACACAGCGAGATATGAGTGTCACCAATACTTAGCCTTATCTCTATGATTTATCGTTTTCAGCGAAAATAGAGCACTTTAAGCGTAAATACAGTGTATTTTAGTAATTAGGCAATCATCCCTTGATATTTTGAAACCAGCGCCTGAAGACATGTGTTAGAACTCGGTAAGATCTTTCTAACGAGGTATTAAACGCTTTCAACGGCACAAAATAGAGCAAGATATGATCGCATCAAGCTCTACAGGAGTTCGGAGTGAAATCAGAAACATATGTGAATATATGGTTAATCTGTAACTTTTAATTAATGCATTGTAAATGAAGTTGGAACAATAGCTTTAGAGCTCCGATCTATCTTTCCAACGAGATGTAATATGCTCCAAACGTATAAACACACAGCAAGATATGAGTGTCAAAAATACTTAGCCTTATCTCTATGATTTATCGTTTTCAGCGAAAATAGAGCACTTTTTGCGTAAATACAGTGTATTTTAGTAATTAGGCAATCATCCATTTATATTTTGAAACCAGCGCCTGAAGAAAAGTTTTAAAACTCGGTAAGATATTTCCAGCGAGGTATTAAACGCTTTAAACGGCACAAAATAGAGCAAGATATGATGGCATCAAATTCTACACGAGCTCGGAGTGAAATCAGAAACATTTGTGAATATATGGTTAATCTGTAACTTTTAATTAATGCATTGTAAATGAAGTTGGAACAATAGCTTTAGAGCTCCGATCTATCTTTCCAACGAGATATATTACCCTCCAAACGGATAAACACACAGCAAGATATGAGTGTCACAAATACTTAGCCTTATCTCTATGATTTAGCGTTTTCAGCTAAAATAGATCACTTTTAGCGTAAATACAGTATATTTTAGTAATTAGGCAATCATACCTTGATATGTTGAAACCAGCGCCTGAAGACAAGTTTTAGAACTCGGTAAGATGTTTCCAACGAGATATTAAACGCTTTCAACGGCACAAAATAGAGCAAGATATGATCGCATCAAATTCTACACGAGTTCGGAGTGAACTCAGAAACATTTGTGAATATATGTTTCATCTGTAACTTTTAATTAATGAATTGTAAATAAAGTTGGAACAATAGCTTTAGAGATCCGATCTATCTTTCCAACGAGATATAATACGCTCCAAACGGATAAACACACAGCAAGATATGAGTTTTACAAATAATTAGTCTTATCTCTATGATTTAGCGTTTTCAGCGAAAATAGAGCACATTTAGCGTAAATACAGTGTATTTTAGTAATTTAGCAATCATCCCTTGATATTTTGAAACCAGCGCCTGAAGACATGTTTTAGAACTCGATAATATCTTTCCAACGAGATATTAAACGCTTTCAACGGCACAACATAGAGCAAGATATGATCGCATCAAATTCTACACCAGTTCGGAGTCAAATCAGAAACATTTGTCAATATATGGTTAATCTGTAACATTTAATTAATGCATTGTAAATTAAGTTGGAACAATAGCTTTAGAGCTCCGATCTATCTTTCCAACGAGATATAATACGCTCCAAACGAATAAACACACAGCAAGATATGAGTGTCACCAATACTTAGCCTTATCTCTATGATTTATTTGTGAATATATGATTAATCTTTAACTTTTA
>CAMAPE010000045.1:12725000-12752500 GCA_945859875.1 Cuscuta europaea
TAAAAACATATTACCGAGTTCTAAAACTTGTCTTCAGGCGCTGGTTTCAAAATACCAAGGGATGATTGCCAATTTACAAAAATATACTGTATTTACGCTAAAAGTGCTCTATTTTCGCTGAAAACGCTAAATTATAGAGATAAGGCTAATTATTTGTGACACTCATATCTTGCTCAGTGTTTATCCGTTTGGAGCGTATTATATCTCGTGGGAAAGATAGATCGGAGCTCTAAAGCTATTGTTCAACCTTCATTTACAATGCATTAATTAAAAGTTACAGATTAACCATATATTCACAAATGTTTCTGATTTCACTCCGAACTCGTGTAGAATTTGATGCGATCATATCTTGCTCTATTTTGTGCCGTTGAAAGCGTTTAATATCTCGTTGGAAAGATCTTACCGAGTTCTATTTTTTTTGGATAAAATGTAAATATATATATCCAAAGTGTTTATGTACGTCTGTACAATAGCAAAAACATCATATGAGGGTCATCCCAAGGGAGGATACCCTATCACCACAAAAAAAGGCCTTCCTAGCTATATAACCATGCTAGCCATCACAAAAACCGGTGACGAGTAAGCAAAACAATCAGAATGTTATCCTATCAAATGGATACATAGAGTAAAGTACTTTATAGACCATAAACTTGATCTTCTTGAACATTTCCTCCACGGTAGTCTTGGTCTTTTCAAAACATAACATATTTCTCATCTTCCACGTCCAATATACGGTGTAACAAAAGGCTATCTTCACGGCTTTGGCCTTTGCGTGTGCTCCATCAAGTTCCTTCTTTATCCATTTGATTGCACTCAAAAGTGTAGTCATTGTCCTTGAGATTCCAAGCCAGCTCCTCACCTTGTTCCATACCTGTCCTGTAAAATTACATTCAAAATATAGGTGTGGAACCGTTTCCGGTCCACCCTTACAAAAGTGACAAACATTGGTTATATCAAGAAAACCCAAATTGTCATACGTAGCTAACCTACCCCGGAGGGCAAGCCAAGTAATGAATGAGAATTTGGGGGGGATATAACTCTTCCAAATAAAAGACATCCACATATGGCTATTAGCTTTGATCCTTAACAATTCATATACTTTTGATGACTCAATTTTTCCATTTTTGGAGAAGCTCTCGAGGCAGGTCATCGCCTCACCCAAAGAGGGAAATTTGGAGACAATCATGTCCCGGATTAGCCCTAAAGTCTTCATAATTCTAGAGTCTTTGGTGTGTGGAACAAACGTCCACACATCTCTACCATGGAGATAAACCCCATGCACCCACTTTACCCATAATGAGTCCTGTTTAGAGTGTATATTCCAAAGGGTGCGAGAGAGAAGAGCATTATTCCATACTTTCGTATCTCTAATGCCCAAACCCCCCTCACTCTTGGGAAGGCACACATCACTCCATGCTACTTTTGCATGTTTACTCCCCCAGAGGAACATTCTACAAAGAGAAGTAATCCTATTAAGTATGGTCCTCGGCATAGGAAAGATTCCTAGCCAAAAGGATTGCACTCCTTGCAACACCGAAGTAATCAACTCAACTTTACCTGCGTAGGAAAGCGTTTTTGGGTTCCAAGCATTAAGATAATCTGTGACCGTTTCAATCAGAGGAGAGAATTGAGCTACAGATATGTTCAAAGGAGCAAGTGGAATACCCAAATACCTAACAGGAAAGGATCCTTGTTGAAAACCCACTCTCTCTAAAATGTATGGAATTCTACTTTCAACGTTTCCCCCTAAAAAGATATTAGATATCTCAAAATTGACCAAAAGTCCAGAGACCCGGCCAAACTCAGTTAAAGCATCAACTAATATCTTAATAGATGGGTATGTAGCTTTGGAAAACAACATCAAATCATCGGCATATGCCAAGTGTGTAATTTTAAGTTTAGAGCATAAAGGATGGTAACGGAAAGTAGGACAAGATGTCCTACGTTCTAACAGCCTTGAAAAATACTCTAAACAGATCACAAACAACAACGGAGACATGGGATCTCCTTGTCTAAGACCCCTTTTCCCCTCAAACCATCCATGAAGCGAGCCATTTATGGAAATGGAGAAAGAGGAAGTTGTGACACATTCCATAATCCATGTGACAAATAAAACAGGAAGACCAATATCTAGTAAGACTTTTTCAAGAAACTCCCATGAAACCGTATCATAAACTTTCCTAAGATCTATTTTAATCATACATCTAGGCGAAGGCCTTTTCCTAGTATAGCCCCTCACTAACTCTTGTGCCAAGAAAATGTTGTCAGACATCAATCTTCCATCTACAAAAGCTCCCTGTGAGAGGTTAATAACACCAGATAAGCATGGCCCTAGACGTGCTGATAAGATCTTAGTAATAACCTTATAGGTGACATTTGTACATGAGATAGGTCTAAAATCAGAAACCGTTGGAGAGTGATTTGTCTTAGGTATAAGAGACACAACAGTGTGGTTAACCTGTTTGAGTAACTTTCCTGAGGCAAAAAACTCCCCCACAGCCGCACACACATCTGTACCTACCAAGTTCCAATTATTCTTAAAAAAAGCTGAAGAAAACCCATCTGGTCCGGGCGCTTTATCATTTCCAATATCAAAGACAGCCTCCTTTATTTCCTTATCAGTCACAGGGCTAATAAGGCTATGAAGGAGTGCTTGATCAATTTTCCTCCCCGAATCCATAACACCCGAGTCATACTCTTGTATGGGCACCTTTGTACCAAACAAACCTTTAAAGAAAGCTATGAACTCAGTTGCTACATGATCCAAAGATTGGGTGAGATTTCCATCTTCCAACCTTAAGGAAGCAATAGAGTTTTGAGCATTCTTCTTTTTCACAATTGAGTGAAAATACTTAGTGCATTTATCCGATTGCACAAGATGGACAGCCTTGGCCTTTTGTTTAACATAGGCTTCCTCGGCCTCCTTAAGAAACAAAGCCCTCTTTTTGGCTATTAACAATTCTTCCTTAAGAGCTTCATCTAAAGGAGATAAGAGAGCTAAATGATAGACTCTTTTATACTCCTTTTTAGACACCTTCGCTCTTGAGGAGATATGACTGAATTCATCTTTATTAAGTTGTTTTAGGGGCTGTATAAGCATTTTCAATTTTCGTGCCAGCCTAAATTGAGCAGACCCAACAACCCCTTTAGTCCAAATATTCCCCAAAATCCCATGGAACCTTTCATGTTTAAGCCACATGTTAAAAAACTTAAAGGGTTTAGTGTTTTTATTGTTCACTTCCCCAATGGTTACCATAGAAGCAACATGATCAAACTCACACTCCATTTCAAAGAAATGAGCTCTACATGCTACATTTTGTGTACTCCAAAAAGAGTTTATAAGTACTCTATCCAATTTTGCCCCATGTTGCACCCCTATGCCATGTAAAATGTTCCCCGGTGGAGGGGGCATCGAAGAGGTTGGATTGCATTTTAAAGTCATTTAATTGTTGCATTGCATAGGCTGAGGGGGGGGGGGGGGGGGGCAGAACCTTTCCTCTCATTTGGAGAGCCTACACAATTAAAATCTCCTAACACCACCCAAGGAGCAAGTGTGTTTTTGCTAATCCCGGTTACATGCTCCCAAAGATACCTCCTTTGTACAATTGTATATAATGCATATATAAATGTCACATAGAAATTCAATTGTGTAATTTTACAAGTAAACCTAACATGGATATGTTGTTTGTCCACTTGTAAAACTACACCATCAACAAAATTTGGGTCCCATATAATAGCCATACGGCCCCCACTCAATTTATCAAAGTTCGTAATTGACATCCATGAGTTAAATCTATATTGTAAAAAATTATCAAAAGTGGTAGGAGTCATTTTAGTTTCAAGCAAACAAAAAATGCGTACCTTATTTATCCTTGCAAAATTAGCTATTGTACCTTGTTTTGAGGCTTGGTTAAGCCCCCTCACATTCCATGAAGCTATAAACATAAATTAAGGATTGGCCGAGAACCCCCTCTTCCTCCCTATCCTCACCTTTTCCCTTTCTCTTTGCCTCCATTCACGATGTTGTTCACATCCTTTGTACCTATCAAGAAAAAGCAATTGATATATCTTAGTCATAAAGAAAGGAGAGAATACATACTCGTCATCTTTGTGTGAAACACCCGGGAGCGATCTCAAACAAGAAGTGGAGAATATGATTCCTTTTCTTCTAACGTTCCAATCCATGTCAAGATAGTTATCAAGTCTTGTCATCTCTTCCTCCATATGCTCGACATGGCTTAGGTGTATGCTGATTTTGTCTTCTTTATCAAACTCAATCCTTGTGATAGCATCATCCATAAATGCCTCCCTTATGTCATGTACCACACGGCTATTCTTCCCCTTCACTTTCCTCATATCCTTAACCTTGTTCCCATTGCCCATTAGGTGCCCATCTTCGAAGAAGCGATTTAAGTAATGTCTATAGACATAACTCATGAACATGGCCGTGAACCCATATCCATCCTCCTCCTTGATTACTCCCGGCAGCCCCTCTAGACAATGCTTTGTGAACCAAACTTCGGGTTCCTCCTCCTTGACAGCCCTCAAACAATGATCTAAGCGGACAAGAGGTTCATCCAACTCATTAATATGTCTAACTTTGTATGTTGGCATTAAAACCTCATCCGTCTCCATTTCAATAATTGCTTCATCATCGTATATGTCCATGAAGTTAGTAATCACTCTAGGTTCCTCTTCCTCCTCCTCATCGGATGCATTCTTGTTTTTCTCCTTGGATTTGATTATGCTTTGCTTTCTTTGATCAATTTTTTTCAATCTTCTTCGCTTAAGGAAAGGGTGTACTTCTTGTGGCTTGTTGGTTGTCTCGGGTACACCCCCTTTGTCTCCCACCTTTGCTTTTCCCTTTGCCTTTGTATTAACCTCGGCAGCAGCCCCCTTCTCTACCCCTTGTGTTTGAATATTAGGCCCTCTTGCCTTTGAAGTCTCGGGTTCCTCATTTGGTAGTCTAGGTTGCCCACCCCCTTCATCAAGTGCTTTGATTTTGGCTTCCCTTTCCTTCCTTTCCATCTCAGCTAGTGTTTTACATGTAAATGGATGGTGTCCATATGTTTTACAATGAAAACAATAGTTTGGAAAGGTTTCATATATGAGCTTTTGGATATGAAACTTTCCACTTGGCATCTTTACCTTCAAGCGTAATGGTGGAGGTTTTGAAGCATCCACCTCAATTAGGACCCTTGCATAGTTTGACCGTGCTCTCTCTTGTGTTATTCGATCGGTTGTCAAAGGCACCCCAACCCGAGATGCAATCTCACTAATTATATCTTCTTGCCAAGCTTGCATAGGAAGATAGGGAAACTTGACCCAAATTGGCACTCTTAGGAACTCCTCACTATCACATGTGAAGTTCTCGGATAAAGTCTTTAAATATAAAGACTTGCCAAAAAGAGAGTATGGCCCTTCCATCAATACCTTGCTCCTAGCTTCCTCATCTTTGAACTTGAATATCACCCATCCTTTGTCATGTTGCCTTATATTACATTGCACACCCCATTTAGCCACCATATCTTGTATGGGCTTTATCCCGGGAAATCTGCCCGCAAAATATCCCACAAGACAAAAGCCCCATATGTCCACAATAGATGGCAAACTTCTATTTGAAAGGTCAATATAATCCCCCACGGGTTCAATGTACTTCAATTTCATGCCTTTTGTTGGTTCCCTATTATCTTTGAAGAGGGAGGCCCAAGGAGTGCTCGGCTTAGCCTTAGGAATGAGCAAAGAGTCATCCTTTTCAATCACAACAACTTCATCCTCAACCATTTTTTTAGTAGAATCAACCTTTAGCATTTGATCATCCCCAATAGGGGTCACACCTTCGGTTATGCTTCCATCTTTATCAAGAGTGGTCATTGCCAAAGGATCAATCACAACATCATCATTCACAGCCATATTATTCACAATAACATCCTCCAAAGCAACATCATTCACAATCAAAGTAGAGCATGTCACATTTTCCTCACTATTCTCGGTTATAATGAGCTTAGAAGATACCTCGTTAATTTGTTTCCCTTGGTTAATGTCCGCATTACCTCCAATAGAATCTGCCCTGGGGGAAGAGACCTCCTCCTGGCTTGAAGACACATCCTTCAAATCTTGCTCATCCTCGGACTGGACACCCAACACCACACCTTGAACACCCACCTCCGCAAGCGCGTCATCAATCTCCTTGGATTGCTTTGCCTTCAGCCGTGACGAAGATTTGAGAGGCTGGGGAGTGCGTTTCTTTTTCTTTGTAACCATATTGATTCCGAGCTAAGATAGGTGGAAGGGGAGCTAAGAAGTAACAACCCCCCCTCGGAAAAACATAGAACCAGCTCACACCTTTGTTGGAGCTTTTGTCCGTACCAATGGCGATAGCCGTTGGAAGTAGGTGAAATTTTCAACCTTGTCCGATGATGGAAATTTTTATATTTGTCTAATCCCCCTTCCAAGCTGAAGCTAACAACACCTTCAAATCAATTTTTGATCCACAGAATCAACCTAGAGAGGCGTTGACCTGTTTTGATGAATAGTAACCGCGAAATGAAGAACTCGGTTTTCTTGGTCGAAATCTTCAAAAACTAGCTCAAATCTTAGAGATAATACACCCTAACCGGAGTATGGATGTAGTATAACTAAAATCGAAGCTCAATCCAAGAAGAAATCAAAGAAGAAGGTGAAGAAATGGTGCGTTTTCCGTAACTCGCGAAACAAGAATACCACGAGGGGTAGAGAGAGAAGCTCTCAACTTGTTTCCGAAAAAATTATCTTACCGAGTTCTAAAACTTGTCTTCAGGCGCTGGTTTCAAAATATCAAGGGATGATTGCCTAATTACTAAAATACACTGTATTTACGCTAAAAGTGCTCTATTTTTGCTGAAAACGCTAAATCGTAGAGATAAGGCTAAGTATTTGTGACACTCATATCTTGCTGTGTGTTTATCTGTTTGGAGCGTAATATATCTCGTTGGAAAGATAGATCGGAGCTCTAAAGCTATTGTTCCAACTTCGGTTACAATGTGTTCGTCCCCTAGATTTTGATAAACAGTTATTGATGATGCCAAAAGATCTTCTGTGTTCCCCCTCCTCTTTTGTAGCATTAAGAAGTCGAGATGTTGTATTTGTCTCCAATAGTGTGCTAGTAAAATATTCTCTAAAGTGTCCTGTTCAAAATGATAATAAACACAATAAACTTAACTGGAAAAATCCGACGTGCAATAAGGTTATATTCTATTACCTTAAACGGATCTCTCATAATTCCAAATAGTTAAATTTATTGTGTTACATAAAAAAACACTAAAAGACTTTGAACGGATAAACCATTTATTCAAACTGGAACACAAAATGCAATAAGGTAATACTCTTTACCTTAATAGGATTCACTATCCTACCAGTTTAATATTTGGTTTATGTGTAAAATACTAGCTGGGCCAAGTGTGACCAAAAGTCAGATAAAATGTTCGTATCAAATTAATTATATCGGAAAAGTTAAAATGCAATAAGGTAAAACTTTACCTTGCAAAGTGACATTCAAATCCTACCGGTATATATTTATTTGATACAATCACTTTTATCAAAAGACATATTGGTGTGAAAAATATGTCGAATTGAGAGACAAAAATAAATGTACAATTTTTGAGACTAAAGAAAGATTACCGGAAAAGTAAAAATGAAATAAGGTAATTTTTATTTACCTTAATAGGATATTTAGATCCTACCGGTATATATTACTTTGACTCAAAAATTTGTTGTGTGTCACATTTTTCTTTTGAACCGGAGCCTTGAAGAGACACACAGAAGAAATACTTCTGGGATCAAAATTAATTGAAGACAATATTAGACCTGCCTTCAATGCTTGAGCAAGTACATGGGTCTACAGCATGGGACGCACATTTGGAAAAGATGCTCTCTGCGGCTAAATAATTCAAGACAAATTCATCAGCCGTATTAAAAGGCTGCAGCACAAAAAGACGGAAGTACAATTTGTCCTAACCAACGGATAAGATTGATCAGCCAAAAAGCCTATAAATAGAGGCTGAAACGAAAGTTTCTAACTAAGCCTGAGCATCCTAAGTAGAGAGATATTTCACTGAGCAAGAAGTGCTATTCTATCCACGGCTCTCTGCTTAAGTCTCTTGCTTCACTAAACTTCTCAGTATCAAATCTTCATTGCTAAAATCATAGAAGTTTAGTTCCTAGTTGGAGGTTAGAACTTTCGTGTAATCACTACCACAAATTGTTGTAAACACTTCAGGAGGACAATTGGTCCCGGCCTGAGTGTGGTTAGATAGGTTAGGAGTACCTTTTGATCCCCACTCGATCAATTGAGAAAAACCTAAAGGATTGAGTAGCTTGGAGTGGTGTTGTACTCCTCGTGAAACACCTTCAATCTAGGCCAGAGTTGTCAAGGCTAGATTGGCACTAAGTGTATTGGGCTTAATACATTAGTGAAATCCATTTGAAATAGGATGGGACTGGATGTAGGAGGATTACACCACCTCTGAACCAGGATATATCGTGTGTTGATTTCCTTAGTCAACAAAGCACACACACAACACTTCTCGTATAAGAAATCGTAGTTTGCCAGCAGCATTTTAAGCAGTTGTCTTAACTGACCCAACTGCTTAGAATTTGATGCGATCATATCTTGCTCTCTGTTGTGCCGTTGAAAGCGTATAATATCTCGTTGGAAAGATCTTACCGAGTTCTATTTTTTGGATAAAATGTAAGTATATATATCCAGAAAATAGCATAAGTACAATGCATCAAAAAGATCAAAAATAACTATCTAAGCTAGCAAGCTAATCTAAAATAGTATAAACCGTATCCCCCCCCCCCCGCCAGGCGGGGGGAGGGGAGAGAGAGTTTTTTGGAAAACAAAACGGCACGGGACAAGCCCGGGCTCGTAACACAAAAATCCGTAATCAAAAGGGACTAGTCTGTAAAAGGCCAGCCCATAAGCAAAATCCAGTCAAAGTTCCACAATGTCCACCAAAATTCAGTTCTAGGCAAACAAACTCCCAGCTGTAGGCAGCACATCCGTCCAGCATAGCAGCAGCAAAGCCCAAGAGTTAAGCCCAATCCAAATCACGATTCCCGTCCAAAACCAAACGCCCTGCGCAGCAAACACTTTCCAACGGGCTAGGGTTTCATGCGGTGCCCAACCCGTTCAGCCCTCACCGCTTCACATCACAGCGCCGCACCAAACAAAACACCAATTTCAAAAATTTAAAAGTGCACAGTAACCGACAGAAACAGGGGCGGTCCAATCGCTGACACCCCACGTCAGGATGTCGTTGACCACTCCGTTCATCCCCGGCGAAAAATCCTGTCGATTCTCCGGTAGCCCAAAAACAACCCAGATACTGTATTCGCAACCAGCACCAAGGCAATGTCAAAAACCACCCACCCCCACCGGTCTCCAGCGTCAACCCGGCGACATTGGTGGGTCACGAAACCAGCCGGAAAAAGTAACCAAGCCAGAACGTAGCTCCCCCCTCCACCCTCCACCCCCACTGGACCCCGGCGACCCCCAATGGAAACAGTAGACGGCGGCGGAAGGCGTTCTGACAGTAACCGGAATAAGTAAACCAGGCGGTTTCAACCCCCTCAAGCGGTGGTGTTCACCGGCGCTTCCTGGGTACTCTAGAAACAAGCAATCACAAACAAAGTACAAACACCAAGAGATAAAAACACATAGTGCAAAGTAAACGCACCATTCCCTCCGGTCACAATCTCCGGCAAAGTAGCTCATGCGAACCCAGAAAAGAAATCCGGTCGTCCTCACTAGACCCTAAGAACTCTGCCTCCGATCAAAACCATCCGGCCATGACCCCCCATCAATACATCAGGCTCCGAACAAACCCAACCTGTTCACCATCCTAAACATCCCCCCAAAGATGAAAGCCATGATTACTAACTGTTATTGAGTCGGAGAAAACAGTATATCCGGCGAGCTCAGTCTTTCGGCGACCAAGGACTTAGCCAAAACAACCCCACCATGTAAACAAAACCACCGTTGACCTCAGACCTCACCATCCAAACACCAAAACAACACAAACCGGACCCGTTCACCTCCGTCACCTGCCCCCCCTCTCAGAGCAAGTACCCGGTGTTACTTACTGTCGTAGGTGGTGTGTAGCATTTCCGGTGAAGCCATCGGCCATTGGAGGACAAAGCTTCGAAACCAAAACCCAGTTCAAACCGTAGGCCTGAAAACCCCTTCCATCAGCATCCAACCCTCCAGCTCAGACTCGTTCACACCTGTCGCTGGCCCTCCTCAAAACCAACACCCAGAGTTACTGACCGCCATACCCAAAGAAAAAAGGATTCTACGGCTGGAATCTTCTAGCCCTTGGAGAACAGAAACCCATCAAGAAAAATCTGCAAACCTCCCACCCTTCAAGCACCAAACCTCCAACCCAGACCCGTTCACCTCCGTCACCTTCGTCCGGCGTTACTAACTGTCATCGGTGGAGGTTCAGCACTTTCCGGCCAGGTCAAAACAACCCCAAATATTTCCACAAAACACCACCGAAGTGGTAGATGATTTTCCAAAAATTTCAAAATAGAAACCTGAAACCCGCCGAAGCCTGAAGGCGCCGACGGCGGCGGCCACCGTGGGTGGTGCCGACCGGAGCTCGAAAGGGAAGAATAGCCCGAGGCTAGAGAGAGACTCTCTAAACTTCCCGAATTCAGGCGCTTCTTACCGAGTTCTAAAACCTGTCTTCAGGAGCTGTTTTCAAAATATCAAGGGATGATTTCCTAATTACTAAAATACAATGTATTTACGCTAAAAGTTCTCTATTTTCGCTGAAAACGATAAATCATAGAGATAAGGCTAAGTATTTGTGACACTCATATCTTGCTATGTGTTTATCCGTTTGGAGTGTATTATATCTCTTTGGAAAGATAGATCGGAGCTCTAAAGATATTGTTCCAATTTGATTTACAATGCATTAATTAAAAGTTACAGATTAACCATATATTCACAAATGTTTCTGATTTCACTCCGAACTCGTGTAGAATTTGATGCGATCATATCTTGCTCTATTTTGTGCCGTTGAAAGCGTTTAATATCTCGTTGGAAAGATCTTACCGAGTTCTAAAACTTGTCTTCAGGCTCCGGTTTCAAAATATCAAGGGATGCTTGCCTAAATACTATAATACACTGTATTTATGCTAAAAGTGCTCTATTTTCGCAGAAAACGCTAAATCATAGAGATAAGGCTATGTATTTGTGACACTCATATCTAGCTGTGTGTTTATCCATTTGGAGCGTATTATATCTCGTTGGAAAGATAGATCGGAGCTCTAAAGCTATTGTTCCAACTTCATTTACAATGCATTAATTAAAAGTTACAGATGAAGCATATATTCACAAATGTTTCTGATTTCACTCCGAACTCGTGTAGAATTTGATGCAATCATATCTTGCTTTATTTTGTGCCGCTGAAAGCGTTTAATATCTCGTTGGAAAGATCTTACCGAGTTCTAGAACTTGTATTCAGCCGCTGGTTTCAAAATATCAAGGGATGATTGCCTAATTACTAAAATGCACTGTATTTACGATAAAAGTGCTCTATTTTCGCTGAAAACGCTAAATCATAGAGATAAGGCTAAGTATTTGTGTCACTCATATCCTGCTGAAAGCGTTTAACATCTCGTTGGAAAGCGTTTAACATCTGCTGATGCGATCATATCTTGCTCTATTTTGTGCCGCTGAAAGCGTTTAACATCTCGTTGGAAAGATCTTACCGAGTTCTAAAACTTTTCTTCAGGCGCGGGTTTCAATATATCAAGGGATGATGGCCTAATTACTGAAATACACTGTATTTACACTAAAAGTGCTATATTTTCGCTGAAAACGCTAAATCTTAGAGATAAGGCTAAGTATTTGTGACACTCATATCTTGCTGTGTGTTTATCCATTTGGAGCGTATTATATCTCGTTGGAAAGATAGATCGGAGATATAAAGCTATTGTTCCAACTTCATTTACAATGCATTAAGTTAAAGTTACAGTTTAACCATATATTCACAAATGTTTCTGATTTCACTTCGAACTCGTGTAGAATGTGATGCGATCATATCATTCTCTATTTTGTTCCGTTGAAAGCGTTAAATATCTCGTTGGAAAGATCTTACCGAGTTCTAAAACTTGTCTTCAGGCTCTGGTTTCAAATTATCAAGGGATGATTGCCTAATTACTTAAATACACTGTATTTACGCTAAAAGTGCTCTATTTTCGCTGAAAACGCTAAATCATAGAGATAAGGCTATGTATTTGCGACACTCATATCTTGCTGTGTGTTTATCCGTTTGGATCGTATTATATCTCGTTGGAAAGATAGATCAGAGCTGTAAAGCTACTGTTCCAATTTCATTTATAATGCATTAATTAAAAGTTACATATTAACCATATATTCACAAATGTTTCTGATTTCACTCCGAACTCGTGTAGAATTTGATGCGATCATATCTTGCTCTATTTTGTGCCGTTGAAAGCGTTTAATATCTCGATGGAAAGATCTTACCGAGTTCTAAAACTTGGCTTCAGGCGCTGGCTTCAAAATATCAAGGGATGATTGCCTAATTACTAAATTACACTGTATTTACGCTAAAAGTGCTCTATTTTCGCTGAAAACGCTAAATCATAGAGATAAGGCTAAGTATTTGTGACACTCATATCCTGCTGTGTGTTTATCCGTTTTGGGCGTATTATATCTCGTTGGAAAGATAGATCGGAGCTCTAAAGCTATTGTTCCAACTTCATTTACAATGAATTAATTGAAAGTTACAGATTAACCATATATTCACAAATGTTTCTGATTTCACTCTGAACTCGTGTAGAATTTGATACGATCATATCTTGCTCTATTTTGTACCGCTGAAAGCGTTTAATATCTCGTTGGAAAGATCTCACCGAGTTCTAGAACTTGTCTTCAGGCGCTGGTTTCAAAATATCAAGGGATGATGGCCTAATTACTAAAAGGCTCTGTATTTACGCTAAAAGTGCTCTATTTTCGCTAAAAACGCTTAATCATAGAGATAAGGCTAAGTATTTGTGTCACTGATATCTTGCTGTGTGTTTATCCGTTTGGATCGTATTATATCTCGTTGGAAAGATAGATCGGTGCTCTAAAGCTATTGTTCCAACTTCATTTACAATGCATTAATTAAAAGTTACAGATTAACCATATATTCACAAATGTTTCTGATTTCACTCCGAACTCGTGTAGAATTTGAGGCGATCACATCTTGCTCTATTTTGTGCCGTTGAAAGCGTTTAATATCTCGGTTGAAAGATCATACCGAGTTCTAAAACTTTTCTTCAGGCGCTGGTTTCAAAGTATCAAGGGATGATTGCCTAATTACTGAAATACACTGTATTTACGCTAAAAGTGCTCTATTTTCGCTGAAAACGCTAAATCATAGAGATAAGGCTAAGTATTTGTGACACTCATATCTTGCTGTGTGTTTATCCATTTGGAGCGTATTATATCTCGTTGGAAAGATAGATCTGAGATCTAAAGCTATTGTTCCAATTTTATTTACAATGCATTAATTAAAAGTTACAGATTAACCATATATTCACAAATGTTTCTGATTTCACTCCAAACTCGTGTAGAATTTGATGCGATCATATCTTGCTATATTTTGTGCCATTGAGAGCATTTAATATCTCGTTGAAAGATTTTACCGAGTTCTAAAACTTGTCTTCAGGCGCGGGTTTCAAAGTATCAAGGGATGATTGCCTAATTACTAAAATACACTGTATTTACGCTAAAAGTACTCTATTTTCGCTGAAAACGCTAAATCATAGAGATAAGCCTAAGTATTTGTGACACTCATATCTTGCTGTGTGTTTATCCGTTTGGAATGTATTATATCTCGTTGGAAAGATAGATCGGAGCTCTAAAGCTATTTTCCAACTTCATTTACAATGGATTAATTAAAAGTTACAGATTAACCATATATTCACAAATGTTTCTGATTTCACTCCGAACTCGTGTAGAATTTGATGCGATCATATCTTGCTCTATTATTTGCCGTTGAAAGCGTTTAATATCTCGTTGGGGAGATCATACCGAGTTCTAAAACTTGTCTTCAGGCGCTGGTTTCGAAATATCAAGGGATGATTGCCTAATTACTAAAATACATTGTATTTACGCTAAAAGTGCTCTATTTTCGTTGAAATTGCTAAATAATAGAGATAAGGCTAAGTATTTGTGACACTCATATCTTACTGTGTGTTTATCCGTTCAGAGCGTATTATATCTCGTTGGAAAGATAGATCGGAGCTCTAAGGATGTTTTTATTTGGACCGTACTTTGTTGGTCTGGTCTGGTCTGGTCTGGTTTGTTTTGGTGTGGTTTGTTTTGGTCAAGTTTGGTCTGGTCTGGTCTGAAATTTTATTTTTTATATTTTTTGCGTAAATATTTTATCATATATATATTATAATCCAAAACTAATTATATTTTATTCATGTATAATTAAAAATAATAATAATCCTTCCAGCATGCTAAAATTTTGTCTATTCGTTATAAAATTAATAATACTAATACTAATAACACTAATAATAATAATAACACTAATAATAATAATAATAATAATAATAATAATAATAATAATAATAATAATGATGATGATGATAATAATGATAATAATGATAATAATAATAATAATCACAATAATGATAATAATGATAATAATGATAATAATGATAATACTGATAATAATGATAATAATGATAATAATGATAATAATGATAATAATAATAATAATGACAATAATAATACTAATACTAATACTACTACTACTACTACTACTACTACTACTAATAATAATAATAATAATAATAATAATAATAATTATAATAAATATAATAATAATAATAATAATAATATTAATAATATTAATAATATTAATAATAATAATAATAATAATAAAAATAATAATAATAATAATAATAATAAAATATGGTCTGGTCTGGTCTGGTTTGGTCTGTTTTAGTCTAGTCTGATCTGGTTTGGTCTGTTCTGGTCTGGTCTGGTCTGGGACGAATTACAGTCCAAGTAAAAACAACCTAAACATATTGTTCCAACTTCATTTACAATGCATTAATTAAAATTTACAGATTACCGATATATTCACAAATGTTTCTGATTTCACTCCTAACTCGTGTAGAATTTGATGCGATCATATCTTCCTCTATTTTGTGCCGTTGAAAGCGTTTAATATCTCGTTGGAAAGATCTTACCGAGTTCTAAAACTTGTCTTCAGCCGTTGGTTTCAAAATATCAATTATGATTGCGTAATTACTAAAATACACTGTATTTACGCTAAAAGTGCTCTATTTTCGCTGAAAACGCTAAATCTTAGAGATAAGGCTATGTATTTGTGACACTCATATCTTGCTGTGTGTTTATCCGTTTGGAGCGTATTATATCTCGTTGAAAAGATAGATCGGATCTCTAAAGCTGTTGTTCCAACTTCATTTACAATGCATTAGTTAAAAGTTACAGATTAACCATATATTCACAAATGTTTCTGATTTCACTCCGAAGTCGTGCAGGATTTGATGCGATCATATCTTGCTCTATTTTGTTCCGTTGAAAGAGTTTAATATCTCATTGGAGAGATCATACCGATTTCTATTTTGGATGAAAGGTAAGTATATATAAGGAACCATCCAAAGAGTTTGTATGTACATCTTCAGGCGCTGGTTTCGAAATATCAAGGGATGATTGCCTAATTACTAAAATACACTGTATTTACGCTAAAAGTGATCTATTTTCGCGGAAAACGCTAATTCATAGAGATAAGGCTAAGTATTTGTGACACTCATATCTTGCTGTGTGTTTATCCGTTTGGAGCGTATTATATCTCGTTCGAAAGATAGATCGGAGCTCTAAAGATATTGTTCCAACTTCATTTACAATGCATTAACTAAAAGTTACCGATTAACCATATATTCACAAATGTTTCTGATTTCAGTCCGAACTCGTGTAGAATGTGATGCGATCATATCATGCTCTATTTTGTGCTGTTGAAAGCGTTTAATATCTCGTTGGAAAGATCATACTGAGTTCTAAAACTTGTCTTCAGGCTCCGGTTTCAGAATATCAAGGGATGATTGCCTAATTACTAACATACACTGTATTTACGCTAAAAGTGCTCTATTTTCGCTGAAAACGCTAAATCGTAGAGATAAGTCTAAGTATTTGTGACACTCATATCTTGTTGTGTGTTTATCCGTTTGAGCGTATTATATCTCGTTGGAAAGATAGATCGGAGATCTAAAGCTATTGTTCCAACTTCATTTACAATGCATTAATTAAAAGTTACAGATAAACCATATATTCACAAATGTTTCTGATTTCACTCCGAACTCGTGTAGAAAGTGATGCGATCATATCATGCTCTATTTTGTGGCGCTGAAAGCGTTTAATATCTCGTTGGAAAGATCTTACCGAGTTCTAAAACTTGTCTTCAGGGTCCGGTTTCAGAATATCAAGGGATGATTGCCTAATTACTAAAATACACTGTATTAACGCTGAAAGTGCTCTATTTTCGCTCAAAACGCTAAATCATAGAGATAAGGCTAAGCATTTGTGACACTCATATCTTGCTGTGTGTTTATCCGTTTGGAGCGTATTATATCTCGTTGGAAAGATAGATCGGAGATCTAAATCTATTGTTCCAACTTCATTTACAATGCATTAACTAAAAGTTACAGATTAACCATATATTCACAAATGTTTCTGATTTCACTCCGAACTCGTGTAGAATGTGATGCGATCATATCATGCTCTATTTTGTGCCGTTGAAAGCGTTTAATATCTCGTTGGAAAGATCTTACCGAGTTCTAAAACTTGTCTTCAGGCTTCAGTTTCAGAATATCAAGGGATGATTGCCTAATTACTAAAATACACTGTATTTACGCTAAAAGTGCTCTATTTTCGCTGAAAACGCCAAATCATAGAGATAAGGCTAAGTATTTGTGACACTCGTATCTTGCTGTGTGTGTATCCGTTTGGAGCGTATTATATCTCGTTGGAAAGATAGATTGGAGATCTAAAACTATTGTTCCAACTTCATTTACAATGCATTAGTTAAAAGTTACATATTAACCATATATTCACAAATGTTTCTGATTTCACTCCGAACTCGTGTAGAATTTGATGCGATCACATCTTGCTCTTTGTTGTGCCATTGAAAGCGTTTAATATCTCGTTTGAAAGATCATACCGAGTTATAAAACTTGTCTTTCGGCGCGGGTTTCAAAAACTCAAGGGATTATTTCCTAATTACTACAATACACTGTATTTACGCTAAAAGTGCTCTATTTTAGCTGAAAACGCTAAATCATAGAGATAAGGCTAAGTATTTGTGACACTCATATCCTGCTGTGTGTTTATCCGTTTGGGGCGTATTATATCTCGTTGGAAAGATAGATCGGAGCTCTAAAGCTATTGTTCCAACTTCATTTACAATGCATTAATTAAAAGTTACAGATTAACCATATATAAACAAATGTTTCTGATTTCACTACGAACTCGTGTAGAATTTGATGCGATCATATCTTGCTTTATTTTTGTCATTGAAAGCGTTTAATATCTCGTTGGAAAGATCTTACCAAGTTCTATTTTTTTTTGGATGAAATGTAAAGTATATATTAACACCCAAAGAAAATAACAAGTCAATGTTACAAACATAGTGCATATCCCAAATACATAGGATACCACAAAAACAAGACTACCCCTCACAAATCAGAATATTGAACATAAGGATCAATAATAGCTTAAAGAAGCTCCACCACCAACAAACACTAAATTCCCCTATTTAATCCCAAAAAATAATCGGAAAGGAGTAGTGAACTTTGAGTCAAAGCAAACTTCCCCTTTTTTCTTTGTAACTCCCGGCAAACCTTCAAGACATTTGGCTGTGAAAGTTAAGCCCTTCTTATCCAAATCATCCGTAAGTCGGAGTGAAGTTTCCACTCTAATTACACTATCATGCACGAATCTAAACGGTTTGACACCTAACTTAAGCGTCTTACCGTTTATCACCTCACATTTAGTGACAACATCATTTTGCCTTACATCATTTTCATCAATGACAACCCTCACAACATCTTCCAACACATATTCAGAGGATTTATCCACTAGTTTTGTAGGCTGTCCAGCAGGCCGAAGAATAGAAACTGTGGCAGCAGGCTTGGCAGTCCCCTGGGCAGGTTTCGCGGCAGCAGGTGGCACAACCGCGGCAGCAGGTTGGTCAGACCCCTTGGCTGGTCCCTTGGCAGCTCTCTTGGCCAGTCCCTCAACTCCCTTAGCTGCGGCAGACCCCTGGGCACTGGAGGCAGCTGCTGCTTCAGTGGTTGCTGCAGTTTTTTCTGTAAGCCCGGTCGGGCTAGAGGCATACCCGGTAGGGTATCCCTGGACAGCAGGTTCTGGCCGCTTGGGCACACTCACAATAACCCCATCTTTTTCAGCATTTGATTCTTTCTCACTTTCTCCATCAACCCGTTTAGCTAGCTTTTTATAAATAAAAGGGTGATGCCCAAATTCTTTGCAATGAAAGAAATAATTAGGAAATGTTTCATAAAGCACACTTTGTTTGAATACCTTTTTGGAAGGTAGTCGTATAGGAAAAGAAAGTGGCGGTGGCTTTGAAACATCCACTTCAATTAGCACTCTAGCGTATTCATTATTTGCCCGCTCTTGGGTGATCTTGTCTGTGGTTATTGGGACCCCTATCATAGATGCCACCTCGCTCATAGCTTCGTCATTCCATAATTTCATCGGTAGTTTAGGGAACTTGACCCAAATTGGTACTTTAAGAAACTCCTCATCTTCAAATGAGAAATCTTCCGAAAGTTCTTTGATCATAAGGAGTTTTCCAAACACCGTGTAAGGACCTTCATGTAGTACCTTCAATATATCCTCTTCATTTGTGAATTTAAAGATTACCCATCCCTTGTTGTGTGACCTCACAAAACATCTCACACCCCATGTAGCTTTAAGGTCATGGACCGCTTTGAGTCCGGGGAGTTTTCCGGTGAAGTGACCAACTAGGCAATTGCCCCACATTTCAACCATGGAAGGTAGGACTCGATCACCAAAGTCCAAAGTTTCTCCTTTAGGAGGGACATATCTCAATTTGATGCCATGTTTGGGATCCCGATTGTCCTTAAACAGGGCATTCCAAGGTCCGGGAGTTGCTGCCGTTGTAGATTTTATCACGCCTCCAGCAGCCTCTAATGTTACCCCAGTTGGTACAGCACCTTGTCCATCTAGTTTGGGGTCTAAGGCAGTCCCCAAAGCAACCTTTCCAACAGCAGAGATACTCCCAAAGGCCAGCAATTTAACTGCAGCAGACCTTTCAGTTCTAGGAGGTGAAATCTCACTACCCACAGCTGATTTTCCCGCAGCAGGTAAAGCCTTTGCAGCAGTTGGTTCAATTGGTTCAAATGCAGTTGGTTCAATTGGTTCCATTGCAGTTATCTCATTCCCCTGTTTCCCAGAACTAAGTAGTGGATTAACCCCAGGCTTGGAGCCTACCTGCAGCTCCTTTGCAGAAGAAGAGTCAAGGCTTTTGTCCTCAAACTCATACCCAGAATCTGCCGGAGTTCCCAGAGTCTTCTTCCCAGACTTCCCAGCGTGTAGGGCTGGGAAATTTGCGTCCAAATCTTCCAAAACAGTGAAACCAGTTGCTGCTCTTGACCTGGTATTGATGGACGGATTTGCGACGCCCTTCCCCTGTTTCTCTCCGGCCATAGCAACCTCAGCGTAGTTCTCCCCAAAATCGAAACCAACCCTAATGATTTGGAATAAAAACAACGACGGTGAACAGTGTCTAGAACGAGCTAGCCACCGCCCCCCACTGAATAGCAGGTACCATCTTCAAGAACACAGCAAAACGCAACCAATCAAACCTCCAAACTGCTGCACCAGCTGAATTTACGAACAGAAATCAGATTACGAATGAACAGTAAATTCGCGAAATAACATCTCGTATCCTAAATTTTTGGCCGTCGCTCTTCAATGTAACACCAAATCCAAGGTCAGAAATGGTTATTGCTTCAAGATTCGACCAAGAAAACAAAACAGAACCAGATTAAACCTTAGAAATCAAGAAGAAACGTGAATTCCATAGTGCAAAAGAGCTGGGCTCAAATTTCCCAGGAGAGAGAAGCTCTCAACTTTTGCAATGTTTTCTGGTTTCATACTAATGGATATCTTACCAAGTTCTAAAACTTGTCTTCAGGCGCCGGTTTCAAAATAGCAAGGGATGATTGCCTAATTACTAAAATACACTGTATTTACGCTAAAAGTGCTCTATTTTCGCTGAAAACGCTAAATCATAGAGATAAGGCTAAGTATTTGTGACACTCTTATCTTGCTGTGTCTTTATCCGTTTGGAGCGTATTATATCTCGTTGGAAAGATATATCGGAGATCTAAAACTATTTTTCCAACTTCATTTACAATGCATTAGTTAAAAGTTACATATTAACCATATATTCACAAATGTTTCTGATTTCACTCCGAACTCGTGTAGAATTTGATGCGATCATATCTTGCTCCTTGTTGTGCCGTTAAAAGCGTTTAATATCTCGTTTGAAAGATCTTACCGAGTTCTAAAACTTGTATTCAGGCGTTGGTTTCAAAAAATCAAGGGATTATTGCCTAATTACTAAAATATACTGTATTTACGCTAAAAGTGCTCTTTTTTAGCTGAAAACGCCAAATCATAGAGATAAGTCTAACTATTTGTGACACTCATATCCTGCTGTGTGTTAATCCGTTTGGGGCTTATTATATCTCGTTGGAAAGATAGATCGGAGCTCTAAAGCTATTGTTCCAACTTCATTTACAATGCATTAATTAAAAGTTACATATTAACCATATATAAACAAATGTTTCTGATTTCACTCTGAACTCATGTAGAATATGATGCGATCATATCTTGCTATATTTTGTGCCATTGAAAGCATTTAATATCTCGTTGGAAAGATCTTACCAAGTTCTAAAACTTGTCTTCTGGCGCTGGTTTCAAAATAGCAAGGGATGATTGCCTAATTACTAAACTACACTGTATTTACGCTAAAAGTGCTCTATTTTCTCTGAAAACGCTAAATCATAGAGATAAGGCTAAGTATTTGTGACACTCATATCTTGATGTGTGTTTATCCGTTTGGAGCGTATTATATCTCGTTGGAAAGATAGATCGGAGATCTAAAGCTATTGTTCCAACTTCATTTACAATGCATTAATTAAAATTTACATATTAACCATATATTCCCAAATGTTTCTGATTTCACTTTGAACTCGTGTAGAATGTGATGCGATCATATCATGCTCTATTTTGTGCCGTTGAAAGCGTTTAATATCTAGTTGGAAAGATCTTACAGAGTTTTAAAACTTTTCTTCAGGCGCTGGGTTCAAAATATCAAGGGATGATTGCCTAATTACTAACATACACTGTATTTACGCTAAAAGTGCTCTATTTTCGCTGAAAACGCTAAATCATAGAGATAAGGCTAAGTATTTGTGACACTCATATCTTGCTGTGTGTTTATCCGTTTGGAGCATATTATATCTCGTTGGAAAGATAGATCGGAGATCTAAAGCTATTGTTCCAACTTCATTTACAATGCGTAATTAAAAGTTACAGATTAACCATATATTCACAAATGTTTCTGATTTCACTCCGAATTCGTGTAGAATTTTATGCGATCATATCTTGGTCTATTTTGTGACGTTGAAAGCGTTTAATATCTCGTTGGAAAGATCTTACCGAGTTCTAAAACTTGTCTTCAGGCTCCGGTTTCAGAATATCAAGGTATGACTGCTTAATTACTAAAATACACTGTATTTACGCTAAAAGTGCTCTATTTTTGCTGAAAACGCTAAATCATAGAGATAAGGCTAACTATTTGTGACACTCATATCTTGCTGTGTTTTTATCCGTTTGGAGCGTATTATATCTCGTTGGAAAGATAGATCGGAGCTCTAAAGCTATTGTTCCAACTTCATTTACAATGCATTAGTTAAAAGTTACAGATTAACCATATATTCACAAATGTTTCTGATTTTACTCCGAACTTGTGTAGAACTTGATGCGATCATATCTTGCTCTGCTTAATGTCGTTGAAAGCGTTTAATATCTCGTTGGAAAGATCATACCGTGTTCTAACACTTGTCTTCAGGCGCTCGTTTCAAAATATCAAGGGATGATTGCCTAATTACTAACATACACTGTAGTTACGGTAAAAGTGCTCTATTTTCGCTGAAAATGCTAAATCTAAGAGATAAGGCTAACTATTTTTGACACTCATATCTTGTTGTGTGTTTATCCATTTGGAGCGTATTATATGTCGTTGGAAAGATAGATCGGAGCTCTAAATCTATTTTTCCAACTTCATTTACAATACATTAACTAAAAGTTACAGATTAACCATATATTCACAAATGTTTCTGATTTCACTCCGAACTCGTGTAGAATTTGATGCGATCATATCTTGCTCTATTTTGTGCCATTGAAAGCGTTTAATACCTCGTTGGAAAGATCATACCGAGTTCTAAAACTTGTCTTCAGGCGCTGGTTTTAAAATATCAAGGGATGATTGCCTAATTACTAAAATACACTGTATTTACGCTAAAAGTGCTCTATTTTCGCTGAAAACGCTAAATCATAGAGATAAGGCTAAGTATTTGTGACACTCATATCTTGCTGTGTGTTTATCCCTTTGGAGCGTATTATATCTCGTTGGAAAGATAGATCGAAGCTCTAAAGCTATTGTTCCAACTTCATTTACAATGCATTAATTAAAGGTTACAGATTAACCATATATTCACAAATGTTTCTGATTTCACTCCGAACTCGTGTAAAATTTGATGCGATCATATCTTAATCTATTTTGTGCCGTTAAGAGCGTTTAATATCTCATTGGAAAGATCTTACCGAGTTCTAAAACTTGTATTCAAGCGCGCGTTTCAAAGTATCAAGGGATGATTGCCTAAGTACTAAAATACACTGTATTTACGCTAAGAGTGCTCTATTTTCGCTGAAAACACTAAATCATAGAGATAAGGCTAAGTATTTGTGACACTCATATCTTGCTGTGTGTTTATCCGTTTGGAGCGTATTATATCTCGTTGGAAAGATAGATCGGATCTCTAAAGCTATTGTTGTAATACCCGAGATTAATTTAAGAGGATTAATAGTACTACTCATACCAACAGAGGTGCATCTCCTTTTAAGGGAGCTCATCACCCAAGAACTCCAAAGTTAAGCGTGCTTGCACGGGAGTAGTCTTGGGATGGGTGACCCCCTGGGAAGTTTCTCAGGGCGCGCATGAGTGAGGACAAAGTGCGCGGTAAAGGCTCGTGGTGGTTTGTGGGGACAGTACTAGAGGTCTGGAGTAACTACCTCGGGTCTTGTGGGGCCGGGGTGTTACAGGTGGTATCAGAGCAACCCTGCGACAGTGTGCTGACCCGTTAGATATCGGGCGGGCACTTAGCGGGGCAAGATTCTGGGGTTTTATTGAGATTGGTTTAAGGGCGCAACGAGGACGTTGCGATCCTAGTGGAGGTGATTGGAATACCCGAGATTAATTTAAGAGGATTAATAGTACTACTCATACCAACAGAGGTGCATCTCCTTTTAAGGGAGCTCATCACCCAAGAACTCCAAAGTTAAGCGTGCTTGCACGGGAGTAGTCTTGGGATGGGTGACCCCCTGGGAAGTTTCTCAGGGCACGCATGAGTGAGGACAAAGTGCGCGGTAAAGGCTCGTGGTGGTTTGTGGGGACAGTACTAGAGGTCTGGAGTAACTACCTCGGGTCTTGTGGGGCCGGGGTGTTACAATTGTTCAACCTTCATTTACAATGCATTAACTAAAAAATACATATTAACCATATATTCACATATGTTTCTGATTTCACTCTGAACTCATGTAGAATTTGATGCGATCATATCCTGCTCTATTTTGTGCCCTTGAAAGCGTTTAATATCTCGTTGGAATGATCTTACCGAGTTCTAAAACTTGTATTCAGGCGCTGGTTTCAAAATATCAAGGGATGATTGCCTAATTACTAAAATACACTGTATTTTCGCTAAACCTGCTCTATTTTCGCTAAAAACGCTAAATCATAGAGATAAGGCTAAGTATTTGTGACACTCATATCTTGCTGTGTGTTTATCTGGTTGGAGCATACTATATCTCGTTGGAAAGATAGATCGGAACTCTAAATCTATTGTTCCAACTTCATTTACAATGGATTAATTAAAAGTTACAGATTAACCATATATTCACAAATGTTTCTGATTTCACTCCGAACTCGTGTAGAATTTGATGCAATCATATCTTGCTCTATTTTATGCCGTTGAATATGTTTAATATCTCGTTGGAAAGATCTTACCGAGTTCTAAAACTTGTATTCAGGCGCTGGTTTCAAAATATCAAGGGATGATTGCCTAATTACTAAAATACACTGTATTTACGCTAAAAGTGCTCTATTTTCGCTGAAAACGCTAAGTCATAGAGATAAGGCTGAGTATTTGTGACACTTATATCTTGCTGTGTGTTTAACCGTTTGGAGCGTACTATATCTCGTTGGAAAGATAGATCGGAGCTAATAATAATAATAATAATAATAATAATAATAATAATAATAATAATAATAATAATAATAATAATAATAATAATAATAATAATAATAATAATAATAATAATAATAATAATAATAATAATAATAAAATATGGTCTGGTCTGGTCTGTTTTAGTCTGGCCTGGTCTGGTGTGGTCTTGTCTGGGAACAACTACAGTACAAGTAAAAACAACCTAAAGCTATTGTTCCAACTTCATTTACAATGCATTAATTAAAATTTACTGATTAACGATATATTCACAAATGTTTCTGAGTTCACTCCGAACTCATGTAGAATTTGATGCGATCATATCTTGCTCTATTTTTTGTCGTTGAAAGCGTTTAATGTCTCGTTGGAAACATCTTACCGAGTTCTAAAACTTGTCTTCAGGCGATGGTTTCAAAATATCAAGGGAGGATTGCCTAATTACTAAAATACACTGTATTTACGCTAAAAGTGATCTATTTTCGCTGAAAACGCTAAATCATAGAGATAAGGCTAAGTATTTTTGACACTCATATCTTGCTGTGTGTTTATCCGTTTTGAGCGTGTTATATCTCGTTGGAAAGATAGATCGGAGCTCTAAAGCTATTGTTCCAACTTCATTTACAATACATTAATTAAAAGTTACAGATTAACCATATATTAACAAATGTTTCTGTTTTCACTTCGAACTCGTGTAGAATTTGATGCGATCATATCTTGCTCTATTTTGTGCCGTTGAAAGCGTTTAATATCTCGTTGGAAAGATCATACCGAGTTCTAAAACGTTTATTCAGGCACTAGTTTCAATATATCAAGGGATGATTTCCTAATTAATAAAATACACTTCATTTACGTTAAAAGTGCTCTATTTTCGCTGAAAACGCTAAATCATAGAGATAAGGCTAAGTGTTTGTGACACTCATATCTTGCTGTGTGTTTATTCGTTTGGAGCATATTATATCTCGTTGTAAAGATAGATCGGAGCTCTAAAGCTATTGTTTCAACTTCATTTACAATGCATTCATTAAAAAATACAGATTAACCATATATTCACAAATGTTTCTGATTTCACTCCGAACTCGTGTAGAATTTGATGCGATCATATCTTGCTCTATTTTGTAGCATTGAAAGCGTTTAATATCTCGTTGGAAAGATCTTAACGAGTTCTAAAACTTGTCTTTAGGCGCTGGTTTCAAAATATCAAGGGATGATTGCCTAATTACTAAAATACACTGTATTTACGCTAAAAGTGCTCTATTTTCGCTGAAAACGCTAAATCTTAGAGATAAGGCTAAGTATTTGTGACACTCATATCTTGCTGTGTGTTTATCCGTTTGGAGCGTATTATATCTCGTTGGAAAGATAGATCGGAGCTATAAAGTTATTGTTCCAACTTCATTTACAACGCATTCATTAAAAGTTACAGATTAACCATATATTCACAAATGTTTCTGATTTCACTCTGAACTCGTGTAGAATTTGATGCGATCAGATCTTGCTCTATTTTGTGCCGTTGAAAGCGTTTAATATCTCGTTGGAAAGATATTAATGAGTTCTAAAACTTGTCTTCAGGCGCTGGTTTCAAAATATCAAGGGATGATTAGCTGATTAGTAAAATATACTGTATATATGCTAAAAGTGCACTATTATTATTATTATTATTATTATTATTTTTATTATTATTATTATTATTATTATTATTATTATTGTTATTATTATTATTATTATTATTATTATTATTATTATCATTATTATTATCATCATCATTATTATTATTATTATTATTATTATTATTAATATTATTATTATTAGCTCCGATCTATCTTTCCAACGAGATATAATACGCTCCAAACGGATAAACACACAGCAAGATTTGAGTGTCACAAATACTTAGCCTTATCTCTATGCTTTAGCGTTTTCAGCGAAAATAGAGCACTTTTAGCGTAAATACAGTGCAAATGAAGTTGGAACAATAGCTTTAGAGCTCCGATCTATCTTTCCAACGAGATATAATACGCTCCAAACGGATAAACACACAGCAAGATATGAGTGTCACAAATACTTAGCCTTATCTCTATGATTTAGCGTTTTCAGCGAAAATAGAGCACTTTTAGCGTAAATACAGTGTATTTCAGTAATTAAGCAATACTCACTTGATTTTTTGAAACCAGCGCCTGAAGATAAGTTTTAGAACTCGGTAAGATCTTTCAAACGAGATATTAAACTCTTTCAAGGGCACAACAAAGACCAAGATATGATCGCATCAAATTCTACACGAGTTCGGAGTGAAATCAGAAACATTTGTGAATATATGGTTAATATGTAACTTTTAACTAATGCATTGTAAATGAAGTTGGAACAATAGTTTTAGATCTCCGATCGATCTTTCCAACGAGATATAATACGCTCCAAACGGATAAACCCACAACAAGATATGAGTGTCACAAATACTTAGCCAAATCTCTATGATTTAGCGTTTTCAGCGAAAATAGAGCACTTTTAGCGTAAATACAGTGTATTTTAGTAATCAGGCAATCATCCCTTGATATTTTGGAACCAGCGCCTGAAGACAAGTTTTAGAACTCGGTAAGATCTTTCCAACGATTTATTAAACGCTTTCAACGGCACAAAATAGAGTATGATATGATCGCATCAAATTCGACACGAGTTCGGAGTGAAATCAGAAACATTTGTGAATATATGGTTAATCTGTAACTTTTAATTAATGCATTGTATATGAAGTTGGAACAACAGATTTAGAGTTCCGATCTATCTTTCCATTGAGATATAATACGCTCCAACCGGATAAACACACAACAAGATATGAGTTTCACAAATACTTAGCCTTATCT
>CAMAPE010000045.1:12765000-12792500 GCA_945859875.1 Cuscuta europaea
ATAGATCTGGGCTCTAAAGCTATTTTCCATCTTCATTTACAATGGATTAAATGAAAGTTACAGATTAACTATATATTCCCAAATGTTTCTGATTTCACTCCGAACTGGTGTAGAATATGATGCGATCATATCTTGCTCTATTTTGTGCCGTTGTAAGCGTTTATTATCTCGTTGGAGAGATATTACCGAGTTCTAAAACTTTTCTTCAGGCGCTGGTTTCAAAATATCAAGGGATGATTGCCTAATTACTAAAATACACTGTATTTACGCTAAAAGTGCTCTATTTTCGCTGAAAACGCTGAATCATAGAGATAAGGCTAAGTATTTGTGAAACTCATATCTTGCTGTGTGTTTATCCGTTTGGAGCGTATTATATCTCGTTGGAAAGATAGATCGGAGCTCTAAAGCTATTGTTCCAACTTAATTTACAAATCATTAATTAAAAGTTACAGATTAACCATATATTCACAAATGTTTCTGATTTCACTCCGAACTCGTGTAGAATTTGATTCGATCATATCTTGCTCTATTTTGTGCCGTTGCAAGCGTTTAATATCTCGTTGGAAAGCTCTTACCGAGTTCTAAAAATTGTCTTCAGGTTCTGGTTACAAAGTATCGAGGGATGATTGCCGAATTACTAGAATACACTGTATTTACGCTAAAAGTACTCTATTTTCGCTGAAAACGCAAAATATTAGATATAAGGCTAAGTATTTGTGACACTCATATCTTGCTGTGTGTTTATCCGTTTCGAGCGTATTATATCTCGTTGGAAAGATAGATCGGAGCTCTAAAGCTATTGTTCCAACTTAATTTACAATGCATTAATTAAAAGTTACAGATTAACCATATATTCACAAATGTTTCTGATTTCACTCCGAACTCGTGTAGAATTTGATGCGATCATATCTTGCTCTATTTTGTGCCGTTGAAAGCGTATAATATCTCGTTGGAAATATCATACCGAGTTCTAAAACTTGTCTTCAGACGTTGGTTTCAAAATATCAATGGATCATTGCCTAATTACTAAAATACACTGTATTTACGCTAAAAGTGCTCTATTTTCACTGAAAACGCTAAATCATGGAGATAAGGCTAAGTATTTGTGACACTCATATCTTGCTGTGTGTTTATCCTTTTGGAGCGTATTATATCTCGTTGGAAAGATAGATCGCGGGTCGATAGCTATTGTTCGAACTTTATTTACAATGCATTATTTAAAAGTTACAGATTAACCATATATTCACAAATGTTTTTGATTTCACTCTGAACTCGTGTAGAATTTGATGCGATCATATCTGGCTCTATTTTGTGCCGTTGAAAGCGTTTAATATCTCGTTGAAAGATCTTACCGAGTTCTAAAACTTGTCTTCAGGCTCTGGTTTCAGAATATCAAGGGATGATTTCCTAATTACTAAAATACACTGTATTTACGCTAAAAGTGCTCTATTTTCGCTGAAAACGCTAAATCATAGAGATAAGGCTAAGTATTTGTGACACTCAAATCTTGCTGTGGGTTTATCCGTTCGGAGTGTATTATATCTCTTTGGAAAGATTTATCGGAGCTCTAAAGATATTTTTCCAACTTCATTTACAATGCATTAATTAAAAGTTACAGATTAACCATATATTCACAAATGTTTCTGATTTCACACCGAACTCGTGTAGAATTTGATGCGATCATATCTTTCTCTATTTTGTGCCGTTGAAAGCGTTTAATATCTCGTTGGAAGATCTTACCGAGTTCTAAAATTTGTCTTCAGGCTCTGGTTTCAGAATATCAAGGGATGATTGCCTAATTACTAAAATACACTGTATTTACGCTAAAAGTGCTTTATTTTCGCTGAAAACGCTAAATCATAGAGATAAGGCTAAGTATTTGTGACACTCATATTTTGTTGTGTGTTTATCCATTTGGAGCGTATTATATCTCGTTGGAAAGATAGATCGGGGCTCTAAAACTATTGTTCCAACTTCATTTACAATTCATTATTTAAAAGTTACAGATTAACGATATATTCACAAATGTTTCTGATTTCACTCCGAACTCGTGTAGCATTTGATGCGATCATATCTTGTTCTATTTTGTATCGTTCAAAGCGTTTAATATCTCGTTGGAAATATCATACCGAGTTCTAAAACTTGTCTTCAGACGCTGGTTTCAAAATATCAAGGGATGATTGCCTAATTACTAAAATACACTGTATTTACGCTAAAAGTGCTCTATTTTCGCTGAAAACGCTAAATCTTAGAGATAAGGCTAAGTATTTGTGACACTCATATCTTGCTGTGTGTTTATCCGTTTGGATCGTATTATATCTTGTTGGAAAGATAGATCGGAGCTCTAAAGCTATTGTTCCAACTTCATTTACAATGCATTAATTAAAAGTTACAGATTAACCATATATTCACAAATGTTTCTGATTTCACTCCGAACTCGTGTAGAATTTGAGGCGATCACATCTTGCTCTATTTTGTGCCGTTGAAAGCGTTTAATATCTCGTTGGAAAGTTCTTACCGAGTTCTAAAACATGTCTTCAGGCGCTGGTTTACATATCAAGGGACGATTGCCTAATTACTAAAATACACTGTATTCACGCTAAAAGTGCTCTATTTTTGCTGAAAACGCTAAATCATAAAGATAAGGCTAAGTATTTATGACACTCATATCTTGCTGTGTGTATATCCGTTTCGAGCGTATTATATCTCGTTGGAAAGATAGATCGGAGCTCTAAAGCTATTGTTCCAACTTCATTTACAATGCATTAATTAAAAGTTACAGATTAACCATATATTCACAAATGTTTCTGATTTCACTCCGAACTCGTGTAAAATTAAATGCTCTATTTTGTGCTGTTGAAAGCGTTTAATATCTCGTTGAAAGATCTTACCGAGTTCTAAAACTTGTCTTCAGGCTCTGGTTTCATAATATCAAGGGATGATTTCCTAATTACTAAAATACACTGTATTTACGCTAAAAGTGCTCTATTTTCGCTGAAAACGCTAAATCATAGAGATAAGGCTAAGTATTTGTGACACTCAAATCTTGCTGTGGGTTTATCCGTTTGGAGCGTATTATATCTCTTTGGAAAGATTTATCGGAGCTCTAAAGATATTTTTCCAACTTCATTTACAATGCATTAATTAAAAGTTACGGATTAACCATATATTCACAAATGTTTCTGATTTCACACCGAACTCGTATAGAATTTGATGCGATCATATCTTTCTCTATTTTGTGCCGTTGAAAGCGTTTAATATCTCGTTGGAAGATATTACCGAGTTCTAAAATTTGTCTTCAGGCTCTGGTTTCAGAATATCAAGGGATGATTGCCTAATTACTAAAATACACTGTATTTACGCTAAAAGTGCTCTATTTTCGCTGAAAACGCTAAATCATAGAGATAAGGCTAAGTATTTGTGACACTCATATCTTGCTGTGGGTTTATCCGTTTGGAGCGTATTATATATCTTTGGAAAGATAGATCGGAGCTCTAAAGCTATTGTTCCAACTTAATTTTCAATGCATTAATTAAAAGTTACAGATTAACCATATATTGACAAATGTTTCTGATTTCACTCCGAACTGGTGTAGAATTTGATGCGATCATATCTTGCTCTATTTTGTGCCGTTGAAAGCGTTTAATATCTCGTTGGAACGATCTTACCGAGTTCTAAAACTTGTCTTTTGGCGCTGGTTTCAAAATATCAAGGGATGATTGCCTGATTACTAAAATACACTGTATTTACGCTAAGAGTGCTCTATTTTCGCTGAAAACGCTAAATCATAGAGATAAGGCTAAGTATTTGTGACACTCATATCCTGCTGTGTGTTTATCCGTTTTGGGAGTTTTAGATCTCGTTGGAAAGATAGATGGGAGCTGTAAAGCTATTGTTCCAACTTCATTTACAATGAATTAATTAAAAGTTACAGATTAACCATATATTCACAAATGTTTCTGATTTCACTCCGAACTCGTGTAGAATTTGATGCGATCATATCTTGCTCTATTTTGTATCGTTCAAAGCGTTTAATATCTCGTTGGAAATATCATACCGAGTTCTAAAACTTGTCTTCAGGCGCTGGTTTCAAAATATCAAGGGATGATTGCCTAATTACTAAAATACACTGTATTTACGCTAAAAGTGCTCTATTTTCGCTGAAAACGCTAAATCTTAGAGATAAGGCTAAGTATTTGTGACACTCATATCTTGCTGTGTGTTTATCCATTTGGAGCGTATTATATCTCGTTGGAAACATAGATCGGGGCTCGAATGCTATTGTTCAAACTTCAATTACAATGCATTAATTAAAAGTTACAGATTAACCATATATTCACAAATGTTTCTGATTTCACTCTGAACTCGTGTAGAATTTGATGCGATCATGTCTTGCTCTATTTTGTGCCGTTGAAAGCGTTTAATATCTCGTTGGAAAGATCTTAATGAGTTCTAAAACTTGTCTTCAGGCGCTGGTTTCAAAATATCAAGGGAGGACTAACTAATTACTAAAATACACTGTATTTACGCTAAAAGTGCTCTATTTTCGCTGAAAACGCTAAATCATAGAGATAAGGCTAAGTATTTGTGTCACTCATATCTTGCTGTGTGTTTATCCGTTTGGATCGTATTATATCTTGTTGGAAAGATAGATCGGAGCTCTAAAGCTATTGTTCCAACTTCATTTACAATGCATTAATTAAAAGTTACAGATTAACCATATATTCACAAATGTTTCTGATTTCACTCCGAACTCGTGTAGAATTTGAGGCGATCACATCTTGCTCTATTTTGTGCCGTTGAAAGCGTTTAATATCTCGTTGGAAAGTGCTTACCGAGTTCTAAAACATGTCTTCAGGCGCTGGTTTACATATCAAGGGACGATTGCCTAATTACTAAAATACACTGTATTCACGCTAAAAGTGCTCTATTTTTGCTGAAAACGCTAAATCATAAAGATAAGGCTAAGTATTTATGACACTCATATCTTGCTGTGTGTATATCCGTTTCGAGCGTATTATATCTCGTTGGAAAGATAGATCGGAGCTCTAAAGCTATTGTTCCAACTTCATTTACAATGCATTAATTAAAAGTTACAGATTAACCATATATTCACAAATGTTTCTGATTTCACTCCGAACTCGTGTAGAATTTGAGGCGATCAAATCTTGCTCTATTTTGTGCTGTTGAAAGCGTTTAATATCTCGTTGGAAAGTTCTTACCGAGTTCTAAAACATGTCTTCAGGCGCTGGTTTACATATCAAGGGACGATTGCCTAATTACTAAAATACACTGTATTCACGCTAAAAGTGCTCTATTTTTGCTGAAAACGCTAAATCATAAAGATAAGGCTAAGTATTTATGACACTCATATCTTGCTGTGTGTATATCCGTTTCGAGCGTATTATATCTCGTTGGAAAGATAGATCGGAGCTCTAAAGCTATTGTTCCAACTTCATTTACAATGCATTAATTAAAAGTTACAGATTAACCATATATTCACAAATGTTTCTGATTTCACTCCGAACTCGTGTAAAATTAAATGCTCTATTTTGTGCTGTTGAAAGCGTTTAATATCTCGTTGAAAGATCTTACCGAGTTCTAAAACTTGTCTTCAGGCTCTGGTTTCATAATATCAAGGGATGATTTCCTAATTACTAAAATACACTGTATTTACGCTAAAAGTGCTCTATTTTCGCTGAAAACGCTAAATCATAGAGATAAGGCTAAGTATTTGTGACACTCAAATCTTGCTGTGGGTTTATCCGTTTGGAGCGTATTATATCTCTTTGGAAAGATTTATCGGAGCTCTAAAGATATGTTTCCAACTTCATTTACAATGCATTAATTAAAAGTTACGGATTAACCATATATTGACAAATGTTTCTGATTTCACACCGAACTCGTATAGAATTTGATGCGATCATATCTTTCTCTATTTTGTGCCGTTGAAAGCGTTTAATATCTCGTTGGAAGATCTTACCGAGTTCTAAAATTTGTCTTCAGGCTCTGGTTTCAGAATATCAAGGGATGATTGCCTAATTACTAAAATACACTGTATTTACGCTAAAAGTGCTCTATTTTCGCTGAAAACGCTAAATCATAGAGATAAGGCTAAGTATTTGTGACACTCATATCTTGCTGTGGGTTTATCCGTTTGGAGCGTATTATATATCTTTGGAAAGATAGATCGGAGCTCTAAAGCTATTGTTCCAACTTAATTTTCAATGCATTAATTAAAAGTTACAGATTAACCATATATTGACAAATGTTTCTGATTTCACTCCGAACTGGTGTAGAATTTGATGCGATCATATCTTGCTCTATTGTGTGCCGTTGAAAGCGTTTAATATCTCGTTGGAACGATCTTACCGAGTTCTAAAACTTGTCTTTTGGCGCTGGTTTCAAAATATCAAGGGATGATTGCCTGATTACTAAAATACACTGTATTTACGCTAAGAGTGCTCTATTTTCGCTTAAAACGCTAAATCATAGAGATAAGGCTAAGTATTTGTGACACTCATATCCTGCTGTGTGTTTATCCGTTTTGGGAGTTTTAGATCTCGTTGGAAAGATAGATGGGAGCTGTAAAGCTATTGTTCCAACTTCATTTACAATGAATTAATTAAAAGTTACAGATTAACCATATATTCACAAATGTTTCTGATTTCACTCCGAACTCGTGTAGAATTTGATGCGATCATATCTTGCTCTATTTTGTATCGTTCAAAGCGTTTAATATCTCGTTGGAAATATCATACCGAGTTCTAAAACTTGTCTTCAGGCGCTGGTTTCAAAATATCAAGGGATGATTGCCTAATGACTAAAATACACTGTATTTACGCTAAAAGTGCTCTATTTTCGCTGAAAACGCTAAATCTTAGAGATAAGGCTAAGTATTTGTGACACTCATATCTTGCTGTGTGTTTATCCATTTGGAGCGTATTATATCTCGTTGGAAAGATAGATCGGGGCTCGAATGCTATTGTTCAAACTTCAATTACAATGCATTAATTAAAAGTTACAGATTAACCATATATTCACAAATGTTTCTGATTTCACTCTGAACTCGTATAGAATTTGATGCGATCATGTCTTGCTCTATTTTGTGCCGTTGAAAGCGTTTAATATCTCGTTGGAAAGATCTTAATGAGTTCTAAAACTTGTCTTCAGGCGCTGGTTTCAAAATATCAAGGGAGGACTAACTAATTACTAAAATACACTGTATTTACGCTAAAAGTGCTCTATTTTCGCTGAAAACGCTAAATCATAGAGATAAGGCTAAGTATTTGTGTCACTCATATCTTGCTGTGTGTTTATCCGTTTGGATCGTATTATATCTTGTTGGAAAGATAGATCGGAGCTCTAAAGCTATTGTTCCAACTTCATTTACAATGCATTAATTAAAAGTTACAGATTAACCATATATTCACAAATGTTTCTGATTTCACTCCGAACTCGTGTAGAATTTGAGGCGATCACATCTTGCTCTATTTTGTGCCGTTGAAAGCGTTTAATATCTCGTTGGAAAGTTCTTACCGAGTTCTAAAACATGTCTTCAGGCGCTGGTTTACATATCAAGGGACGATTGCCTAATTACTAAAATACACTGTATTCACGCTAAAAGTGCTCTATTTTTGCTGAAAACGCTAAATCATAAAGATAAGGCTAAGTATTTATGACACTCATATCTTGCTGTGTGTATATCCGTTTCGAGCGTATTATATCTCGTTGGAAAGATAGATCGGAGCTCTAAAGCTATTGTTCCAACTTCATTTACAATGCATTAATTAAAAGTTACAGATTAACCATATATTCACAAATGTTTCTGATTTCACTCCGAACTCGTGTAAAATTAAATGCTCTATTTTGTGCTGTTGAAAGCGTTTAATATCTCGTTGAAAGATCTTACCGAGTTCTAAAACTTGTCTTCAGGCTCTGGTTTCATAATATCAAGGGATGATTTCCTAATTACTAAAATACACTGTATTTACGCTAAAAGTGCTCTATTTTCGCTGAAAACGCTAAATCATAGAGATAAGGCTAAGTATTTGTGACACTCAAATCTTGCTGTGGGTTTATCCGTTTGGAGCGTATTATATCTCTTTGGAAAGATTTATCGGAGCTCTAAAGATATTTTTCCAACTTCATTTACAATGCATTAATTAAAAGTTACGGATTAACCATATATTCACAAATGTTTCTGATTTCACACCGAACTCGTATAGAATTTGATGCGATCATATCTTTCTCTATTTTGTGCCGTTGAAAGCGTTTAATATCTCGTTGGAAGATCTTACCGAGTTCTAAAATTTGTCTTCAGGCTCTGGTTTCAGAATATCAAGGGATGATTGCCTAATTACTAAAATACACTGTATTTACGCTAAAAGTGCTCTATTTTCGCTGAAAACGCTAAATCATAGAGATAAGGCTAAGTACTTGTGACACTCATATCTTGCTGTGGGTTTATCCGTTTGGAGCGTATTATATATCTTTGGAAAGATAGATCGGAGCTCTAAAGCTATTGTTCCAACTTAATTTTCAATGCATTAATTAAAAGTTACAGATTAACCATATATTGACAAATGTTTCTGATTTCACTCCGAACTGGTGTAGAATTTGATGCGATCATATCTTGCTCTATTTTGTGCCGTTGAAAGCGTTTAATATCTCGTTGGAACGATCTTACCGAGTTCTAAAACTTGTCTTTTGGCGCTGGTTTCAAAATATCAAGGGATGATTGCCTGATTACTAAAATACACTGTATTTACGCTAAGAGTGCTCTATTTTCGCTGAAAACGCTAAATCATAGAGATAAGGCTAAGTATTTGTGACACTCATATCCTGCTGTGTGTTTATCCGTTTTGGGAGTTTTAGATCTCGTTGGAAAGATAGATGGGAGCTGTAAAGCTATTGTTCCAACTTCATTTACAATGAATTAATTAAAAGTAACAGATTAACCATATATTCACAAATGTTTCTGATTTCACTCCGAACTCGTGTAGAATTTGATGCGATCATATCTTGCTCTATTTTGTATCGTTCAAAGCGTTTAATATCTCGTTGGAAATATCATACCGATTTCTAAAACTTGTCTTCAGGCGCTGGTTTCAAAATATCAAGGGATGATTGCCTAATTACTAAAATACACTGTATTTACGCTAAAAGTGCTCTATTTTCGCTGAAAACGCTAAATCTTAGAGATAAGGCTAAGTATTTGTGACACTCATATCTTGCTGTGTGTTTATCCATTTGGAGCGTATTATATCTCGTTGGAAAGATAGATCGGGGCTCGAAAGCTATTGTTCAAACTTCAATTACAATGCATTAATTAAAAGTTACAGATTAACCATATATTCACAAATGTTTCTGATTTCACTCTGAACTCGTGTAGAATTTGATGCGATCATGTCTTGCTCTATTTTGTGCCGTTGAAAGCGTTTAATATCTCGTTGGAAAGATCTTAATGAGTTCTAAAACTTGTCTTCAGGCGCTGGTTTCAAAATATCAAGGGAGGACTAACTAATTACTAAAATACACTGTATTTACGCTAAAAGTGCTCTATTTTCGCTGAAAACGCTAAATCATAGAGATAAGGCTAAGTATTTGTGTCACTCATATCTTGCTGTGTGTTTATCCGTTTGGATCGTATTATATCTTGTTGGAAATATAGATCGGAGCTCTAAAGCTTCTGTTCCAACTTCATTTACGATGCATTAATTAAAAGTTACAGAATAACCATATATTCACAAATGTTTCTGATTTCACTCCGAACTCGTGTAGAATTTGAGGCGATCACATCTTGCTCTATTTTGTGCCGTTGAAAGCGTTTAATATCTCGTTGGAAAGTTCTTACCGAGTTCTAAAACATGTCTTCAGGCGCTGGTTTACATATCAAGGGACGATTGCCTAATTACTAAAATACACTGTATTCACGCTAAAAGTGCTCTATTTTTGCTGAAAACGCTAAATCATAAAGATAAGGCTAAGTATTTATGACACTCATATCTTGCTGTGTGTATATCCGTTTCGAGCGTATTATATCTCGTTGGAAAGATAGATCGGAGCTCTAAAGCTATTGTTCCAACTTCATTTACAATGCATTAATTAAAAGTTACAGATTAACCATATATTCACAAATGTTTCTGATTTCACTCCGAACTCGTGTAAAATTAAATGCTCTATTTTGTGCTGTTGAAAGCGTTTAATATCTCGTTGAAAGATCTTACCGAGTTCTAAAACTTGTCTTCAGGCTCTGGTTTCGTAATATCAAGGGATGATTTCCTAATTACTAAAATACACTGTATTTACGCTAAAAGTGCTCTATTTTCGCTGAAAACGCTAAATCATAGAGATAAGGCTAAGTATTTGTGACACTCAAATCTTGCTGTGGGTTTATCCGTTTGGAGCGTATTATATCTCGTTGGAAAGATAGATCGGAGCTCTAAAGCTATTGTTCCAACTTCATTTACAATGCATTAATTAAAAGTTACAGATGAAGCACATATTCACAAATGCTTCTGAGTTCACTCCGAACTCGTGTCGAATTTGATGCGATCATATCTTGCTCTATTGTGTGCCGTTGAAAACGTTTATTATCTCGTTGGAAAGATCTTACCGAGTTCTAAAACTTGTCTTCAGGCGCTGGTTTCAAAATATCAAGGGATGATTGCCTGATTACTAAAATACACTGTATTTACGCTAAACGTGCTCTATTTTCGCTGAAAACGCTAAATCATAGAGATAAGGCTAAGTATTTGTGACACTAATATCTTGCTGTGTGTTTATCCGTTTCGAGCGTATTATATCTCGTTGGAAAGATAGATCGGAGCTCTAAAGATATTTTCCAACTTCATTTACAATGGAATAATTAAAAGTTACAGATTAACCATATATTCACAAATGTTTCTGATTTCACTCCGAACTCGTGTAGAATTTGATGCAATCACATCTTGCTCTATTTTGTGCCGTTGAAAGCGTTTAATATCTCTTTGGAAAGATCTTACCGAGTTCTAAAACTTGTATTCAGGCGCGGGTTTCAAAGTATCAAGGGATGATTGCCTAATTACTGAAATACACTGTATTTACGCTAAAAGTGCTCTATTTTCGCTGAAAACGCTAAATCTTAGAGATAAGGCTACGTATTTGTGACACTCATATCTTGCTGTGTCTTTATCCATTTGGAGCGTATTATATTGCATTGGAAAGATAGATCGGAGATCTAAAGCTATTGTTCCAACTTCATTTACAATGCATTAATTAAAAGTTATAGATTAACCATATATTCACAAATGTTTCTGATTTCACTCCGAACTCGTGTAGAATGTGATGCGATCATATCATGCTCTATTTTGTGCCGTTGAAAACGTGTAATATCTCGTTGGAAATATCTTAACGAGTTCTAAAACTTGTCTTCAAGCTCTGGTTTCAGAATATCAAGGGATGATTGCCTAATTACTAAAATACACTGTATTTACGCTAAAAGAGCTCTATTTTCGCTGAAAACGCTAAATCATAGAGATAAGGCTAGTATTTGTGACACTCATATCTTGCTGTGTGTTTATCCGTTGGGAGCGTATTATATCTCGTTGGAAAGATAAATCGGAGCTCTAAAGCTATTGTTCCAACTTCATTTACAATGCATTAATTAAAAGTTACAGATTAACCATATATTCACAAATGTTTCTGATTTCACTCCGAACTCGTGTAGAATTTGATGCGATCATATCTTGCTCTATTTTGTGCTGTTGAAACCGTTTAATATCTCGTTGGAAAGATCTTAGCGAGTTGTAAAGCATGTCTTCGGGCGCTGGTTTCAAAATATCAAGGGATGATTTCCTAATTACTAAAATACACTGTATTTACGCTAAAAGTGCTCTATTTTCGCTGAAACGCTAATCATAGAGATAAGGCTAAGTATTTGTGACACTCATATCTTGCTGTGTGTTTATCCGTTTCGAGCGTATTATATCTCGTTGGAAATATAGATCGGAGCTCTAAAGCTATTGTTCTAACTTCATTTACAATGCATTAATTAAAAGTTACAGATTAACCAGATATTCACAAATGTTTCTGATTTCACTCCGAACTCGTGTAGAATTTGATGCGATCATATCTTGATCTATTTGGTGCCGTTGAAAGCGTTTAATATCTCGTTGGAACGATCTTACCGAGTTCTAAAGCTTGTCTTTTGGCACTGGTTTAAAAATATCATGGGATGATTGCCTAATTACTAAAATGCACTGTATTTACGCTAAAAGTGCTCTATTTTCGCTGAAAACGCTAAATCAAAGAGATAAGCCTAAGTATTTGTGACACTCATATCTTGCTGTGTGTTTATCCGTTTGGAGCGTATTATATCTCGTTGGAAAGATAGATCTGGGCTCTAAAGCTATTTTCCATCTTCATTTACAATGGATTAAATGAAAGTTACAGATTAACTATATATTCCCAAATGTTTCTGATTTCACTCCGAACTGGTGTAGAATATGATGCGATCATATCTTGCTCTATTTTGTGCCGTTGTAAGCGTTTATTATCTCGTTGGAGAGATCTTACCGAGTTCTAAAACTTTTCTTCAGGCGCTGGTTTCAAAATATCAAGGGATGATTGCCTAATTACTAAAATACACTGTATTTACGCTAAAAGTGCTCTATTTTCGCTGAAAACGCTGAATCATAGAGATAAGGCTAAGTATTTGTGAAACTCATATCTTGCTGTGTGTTTATCCGTTTGGAGCGTATTATATCTCGTTGGAAAGATAGATCGGAGCTCTAAAGCTATTGTTCCAACTTAATTTACAAATCATTAATTAAAAGTTACAGATTAACCATATATTCACAAATGTTTCTGATTTCACTCCGAACTCGTGTAGAATTTGATTCGATCATATCTTGCTCTATTTTGTGCCGTTGCAAGCGTTTAATATCTCGTTGGAAAGCTCTTACCGAGTTCTAAAAATTGTCTTCAGGTTCTGGTTACAAAGTATCGAGGGATGATTGCCGAATTACTAGAATACACTGTATTTACGCTAAAAGTACTCTATTTTCGCTGAAAACGCAAAATCTTAGATATAAGGCTAAGTATTTGTGACACTCATATCTTGCTGTGTGTTTATCCGTTTCGAGCGTATTATATCTCGTTGGAAAGATAGATCGGAGCTCTAAAGCTATTGTTCCAACTTAATTTACAATGCATTAATTAAAAGTTACAGATTAACCATATATTCACAAATGTTTCTGATTTCACTCCGAACTCGTGTAGAATTTGATGCGATCATATCTTGCTCTATTTTGTGCCGTTGAAAGCGTATAATATCTCGTTGGAAATATCATACCGAGTTCTAAAACTTGTCGTCAGGCGTTGGTTTCAAAATATCAATGGATCATTGCCTAATCACTAAAATACACTGTATTTACGCTAAAAGTGCTCTATTTTCACTGAAAACGCTAAATCATGGAGATAAGGCTAAGTATTTGTGACACTCATATCTTGCTGTGTGTTTATCCATTTGGAGCGTATTATATCTCGTTGGAAAGATAGATCGCGGGTCGATAGCTATTGTTCGAACTTTATTTACAATGCATTATTTAAAAGTTACAGATTAACCATATATTCACAAATGTTTTTTATTTCACTCTGAACTCGTGTAGAATTTGATGCGATCATATCTGGCTCTATTTTGTGCCGTTGAAAGCGTTTAATATCTCGTTGAAAGATCTTACCGAGTTCTAAAACTTGTCTTCAGGCTCTGGTTTCAGAATATCAAGGGATGATTTCCTAATTACTAAAATACACTGTATTTACGCTAAAAGTGCTCTATTTTCGCTGAAAACGCTAAATCATAGAGATAAGGCTAAGTATTTGTGACACTCAAATCTTGCTGTGGGTTTATCCGTTTGGAGCGTATTATATCTCTTTGGAAAGATTTATCGGAGCTCTAAAGATATTTTTCCAACTTCATTTACAATGCATTAATTAAAAGTTACAGATTAACCATATATTCACAAATGTTTCTGATTTCACACCGAACTCGTGTAGAATTTCATGCGATCATATCTTTCTCTATTTTGTGCCGTTGAAAGCGTTTAATATCTCGTTGGAAGATCTTACCGAGTTCTAAAATTTGTCTTCAGGCTCTGGTTTCAGAATATCAAGGGATGATTGCCTAATTACTAAAATACACTGTATTTACGCTAAAAGTGCTCTATTTTCGCTGAAAACGCTAAATCACAGAGATAAGGCTAAGTATTTGTGACACTCATATTTTGTTGTGTGTTTATCCATTTGGAGCGTATTATATCTCGTTGGAAAGATAGATCGGGGCTCTAAAACTATTGTTCCAACTTCATTTACAATGCATTATTTAAAAGTTACAGATTAACGATATATTCACAAATGTTTCTGATTTCACTCCGAACTCGTGTAGCATTTGATGCGATCATATCTTGTTCTATTTTGTATCGTTCAAAGCGTTTAATATCTCGTTGGAAATATCATACCGAGTTCTAAAACTTGTCTTCAGGCGCTGGTTTCAAAATATCAAGGGATGATTGCCTAATTACTAAAATACACTGTATTTACGCTAAAAGTGCTCTATTTTCGCAGAAAACGCTAAATCTTAGAGATAAGGCTAAGTATTTGTGACACTCATATCTTGCTGTGTGTTTATCCGTTTGGATCGTATTATATCTTGTTGGAAAGATAGATCGGAGCTCTAAAGCTATTGTTCCAACTTCATTTACAATGCATTAATTAAAAGTTACAGATTAACCATATATTCACAAATGTTTCTGATTTCACTCTGAACTCGTGTAGAATTTGAGGCGATCACATCTTGCTCTATTTTGTGCCGTTGAAAGCGTTTAATATCTCGTTGGAAAGTTCTTACCGAGTTCTAAAACATGTCTTCAGGCGCTGGTTTACATATCAAGGGACGATTGCCTAATTACTAAAATACACTGTATTCAAGCTAAAAGTGCTCTATTTTTGCTGAAAACGCTAAATCATAAAGATAAGGCTAAGTATTTATGACACTCATATCTTGCTGTGTGTATATCCGTTTCGAGCGTATTATATCTCGTTGGAAAGATAGATCGGAGCTCTAAAGCTATTGTTCCAACTTCATTTACAATGCATTAATTAAAAGTTACAGATTAACCATATATTCACAAATGTTTCTGATTTCACTCCGAACTCGTGTAAAATTAAATGCTCTATTTTGTGCTGTTGAAAGCGTTTAATATCTCGTTGAAAGATCTTACCGAGTTCTAAAACTTGTCTTCAGGCTCTGGTGTCATAATATCAAGGGATGATTTCCTAATTACTAAAATACACTGTATTTACGCTAAAAGTGCTCTATTTTCGCTGAAAACGCTAAATCATAGAGATAAGGCTAAGTATTTGTGACACTCAAATCTTGCTGTGGGTTTATCCGTTTGGAGCGTATTATATCTCTTTGGAAAGATTTATCGGAGCTCTAAAGATATTTTTCCAACTTCATTTACAATGCATTAATTAAAAGTTACGGATTAAACATATATTCACAAATGTTTCTGATTTCACACCGAACTCGTATAGAATTTGATGCGATCATATCTTTCTCTATTTTGTGCCGTTGAAAGCGTTTAATATCTCGTTGGAAGATCTTACCGAGTTCAAAAATTTGTCTTCAGGCTCTGGTTTCAGAATATCAAGGGATGATTGCCTAATTACTAAAATACACTGTATTTACGCTAAAAGTGCTCTATTTTCGCTGAAAACGCTAAATCATAGAGATAAGGCTAAGTATTTGTGACACTCATATCCTGCTGTGTGTTTATCCGTTTTGGGAGTTTTAGATCTCGTTGGAAAGATAGATGGGAGCTGTAAAGCTATTGTTCCAACTTCATTTACAATGAATTAATTAAAAGTTACAGATTAACCATATATTCACAAATGTTTCTGATTTCACTCCGAACTCGTGTAGAATTTGATGCGATCATATCTTCCTCTATTTTGTATCGTTCAAAGCGTTTAATATCTCGTTGGAAATATCATACCGAGTTCTAAAACTTGTCTTCAGGCGCTGGTTTCAAAATATCAAGGGATGATTGCCTAATTACTAAAATACACTGTATTTACGCTAAAAGTGCTCTATTTTCGCTGAAAACGCTAAATCTTAGAGATAAGGCTAAGTATTTGTGACACTCATATCTTGCTGTGTGTTTATCTATTTGGAGCGTATTATATCTCGTTGGAAAGATAGATCGGGGCTCGAAAGCTATTGTTCAAACTTCAATTACAATGCATTAATTAAAAGTTACAGATTAACCATATATTCACAAATGTTTCTGATTTCACTCTGAACTCGTGTAGAATTTGATGCGATCATGTCTTGCTCTATTTTGTGCCGTTGAAAGCGTTTAATATCTCGTTGGAAAGATCTTAATGAGTTCTAAAACTTGTCTTCAGGCGCTGGTTTCAAAATATCAAGGGAGGACTAACTAATTACTAAAATACACTGTATTTACGCTGAAAGTGCTCTATTTTCGCTGAAAACGCTAAATCATAGAGATAAGGCTAAGTATTTGTGTCACTCATATCTTGCTGTGTGTTTATCCGTTTGCATCGTATTATATCTTGTTGGAAAGATAGATCGGAGCTCTAAAGCTATTGTTCCAACTTCATTTACGATGCATTAATTAAAAGTTACAGATTAACCATATATTCACAAATGTTTCTGATTTCACTCCGAACTCGTGTAGAATTTGAGGCGATCACATCTTGCTCTATTTTGTGCCGTTGAAAGCGTTTAATATCTCGTTGGAAAGTTCTTACCGAGTTCTAAAACATGTCTTCAGGCGCTGGTTTACATATCAAGGGACGATTGCCTAATTAATAAAATACACTGTATTCACGCTAAAAGTGCTCTATTTTTGCTGAAAGTGTTTAATATCTCGTTGGAAAGATCATACCGAGTTCTAGAACTTGTCTTCAGGCGCTGGTTTCAAAATATCAAGGGATGATTGCCTAATTACTAAAATGCACTGTATTTGCGCTAAAAGTGCTCTATTTTTGCTGAAAACGCTAAATCATAGAGATAAGGCTATGTATTTGTGTCACTCATATCTTGCTGTGTGTTTATCCGTTTGGATCGTATTATATCTCGTTGGGAAGATAGATCGGAGCTCTAAAGCTATTGTTCCAACTTCATTTACAATGCATTAATTAAAAGTTACAGATTAACCATATATTCACAAATGTTTCTGATTTCACTCCGAACTCGTGTAGAATTTGAGGCGATCACATCTTGCTCTATTTTGTGCCGTTGAAAGCGTTTAATATCTCGTTGGAACGATCTTACCGAGTTCTAAAACTTGTCTTTTGGCGCTGGTTTCAAAATATCAAGGGATGATTGCCTTATTACTAAAATACACTGTATTTACGCTAAGAGTGCTCTATTTTCGCTGAAAACGCTAAATCATAGAGATAAGGCTAAGTATTTGTGACACTCATATCCTGCTGTGTGTTTATCCGTTTTGGGCGTTTTAGATCTCGTTGGAAAGATAGATCGGAGCTGTAAAGCTATTGTTCCAACTTCATTTACAATGAATTAATTAAAAGTTACAGATTAACCATATATTCACAAATGTTTCTGATTTCACTCCGAACTCGTGTAGAATTTGATGCGATCATATCTTGCTCTATTCTGTGCCGCTGAAAGTATTTAATATCTCGTTGGAAAGATCATACCGAGTTCTAGAACTTGTCTTCAGGCGCTGGTTTCAAAATAACAAGGGATGATTGCTTAATTACTAAAATGCACTGTATTTACGCTAAAAGTGCTCTATTTTCGCTGAAAACGCAAAATCATAGAGATAAGGCTAAGTATTTGTGTCACTCATATCTTGCTGTGTGTTTATCCGTTTGGATCGTATTATATCTCGTTGGGAAGATAGATCGGAGCTCTAAAGCTATTGTTCCAACTTCATTTACAATGCATTAATTAAAAGTTACAGATTAACCATATATTCACAAATGTTTCTGATTTCACTCCGAACTCGTGTAGAATTTGAGGCGATCACATCTTGCTCTATTTTGTGCCGTTGAAAGCGTTTAATATCTCGTTGGAAAGTTCTTACCGAGTTCTAAAACATGTCTTCAGGCGCTGGTTTCAACATATCAAGGGACGATTGCCTAATTACTAAAATACACTGTATTTACGCTAAAAGTGCTCTATTTTTGCTGAAAACGCTAAATCATAAAGATAAGGCTAAGTATTTATGACACTCATATCTTGCTGTGTGTTTATCCGTTTCGAGCGTATTATATCTCGCTGGAAAGATAGATCGAAGCTCTAAAGCTATTGTTCCAACTTCATTTACAATGCATTAATTAAAAGTTACAGATTAACCATATATTCACAAATGTTTCTGATTTCACTCCGAACTCGTGTAAAATTAAATGCTCTATTTTGTGCTGTTGAAAGCGTTTAATATCTCGTTGAAAGATCTTACCGAGTTCTAAAACTTGTCTTCAGGCTCTGGTTTCAGAATATCAAGGGATGATTTCCTAATTACTAAAATACACTGTATTTACGCTAAAAGTGCTCTATTTTCGCTGAAAACGCTAAATCATAGAGATAAGGCTAAGTATTTGTGACACTCAAATCTTGTTGTGGGTTTATCCGTTTGGAGCGTATTATATCTCTTTGGAAAGATTTATCGGAGCTCTAAAGATATTTTTCCAACTTCATTTACAATGCATTAATTAAAAGTTACGGATTAACCATATATTCACAAATGTTTCTGATTTCACACCGAACTCGTGTAGAATTTGATGCGATCATATCTTTCTCTATTTTGTGCCGTTGAAAGCGTTTAATATCTCGTTGGAAGATCTTACCGAGTTCAAAAATTTGTCTTCAGGCTCTGGTTTCAGAATATCAAGGGATGATTGCCTAATTACTAAAATACACTGTATTTACGCTAAAAGTGCTCTATTTTCGCTGAAAACGCTAAATCATAGAGATAAGGCTAAATATTTGTGACACTCATATCTTGCTGTGGGTTTATCCGTTTGGAGCGTATTATATATCTTTGGAAAGATAGATCGGAGCTCTAAAGCTATTGTTCCAACTTAATTTTCAATGCATTAACTAAAAGTTACAGATTAACCATATATTGACAAATGTTTCTGATTTCACTCCGAACTGGTGTAGAATTTGATGCGATCATATCTTGCTCTATTTTGTGCCATTGAAAGCGTTTAATATCTCGTTGGAACTATCTTACCGAGTTCTAAAACTTGTCTTTTTGCGCTGGTTTCAAAATATCAAGGGATGATTGCCTGATTACTAAAATACACTGTATTTACGCTAAGAGTGCTCTATTTTCGCTGAAAACGCTAAATCATAGAGATAAGGCTAAGTATTTGTGACAATCATATCCTGCTGTGTGTTTATCCGTTTTGGGAGTTTTAGATCTCGTTGGAAAGATAGATGGGAGCTGTAAAGCTATTGTTCCAACTTCATTTACAATGAATTAATTAAAAGTTACAGATTAACCATATATTCACAAATGTTTCTGATTTCACTCCGAACTCGTGTAGAATTTGATGCGATCATATCTTGCTCTATTCTGTGCCGCTGAAAGTATTTAATATCTCGTTGGAAAGATCATACCGAGTTCTAGAACTTGTCTTCAGGCGCTGGTTTCAAAATATCAAGGGATGATTTCCTAATTTCAAAAATACACAGTATTTACGCTAAAAGTGCTCTATTGTCGCTGAAAACGCTAAATCATAGAGATTAGGCTAAATATTTGTGACACTCATATCTTGCTGGGTGTTTATCCGTTTCGAGCGTATTATATCTCGTTGGAAATATAGATCAGAGCTCTAAAGCTATTGTTCCAACTTAATTTACAATGCATTAATTAAAAGTTACAGATTAACCATATATTCACAAATGTTTCTGATTTCATTCCGAACTCGTGTAGAATTTGATGCGATCATATCTTGCTCTATTTTGTGACGTGGAAAGCGTTTAATATCTCGTTAGAACGATCTTACCGAGTTCTAAAACTTGTCTTTTGGCGCTGGTTTCAAATTATCAAAGGATGATTGCCTAATTACTAAAATACACTGTATTTACGTTAAGAGTGCTCTATTTTCGCTGAAAACGCTAAATCATAGAGATAAGGCTAAGTATTTGTGACACTCATATCCTGCTGTGTGTTTATCCGTTTTGGGCGTTTTATATCTCGTTGGAAAGATAGATCGGATCTGTAAAGCTATTGTTCAAACTTCATTTACAATGAATTAATTAAAAGTTACAGATTAACCATATATTCACAAATGTTTCTGATTTCACTCCGAACTCGTGTAGAGTTTGATGCGATCATATCTTGCTCTATTTTGTGCCGCTGAAAGTGTTTAATATCTCGTTGGAAAGATCATACCGAGTTCTAGAACTTGTCTTCAGGCGCTGGTTTCAAAATATCAAGGGATGATTGCCTAATTACTAAAATGCACTGTATTTGCGCTAAAAGTGCTCTATTTTTGCTGAAAACGCTAAATCATAGAGATAAGGCTATGTATTTGTGTCACTCATATCTTGCTGTGTGTTTATCCGTTTGGATCGTATTATATCTCGTTGGGAAGATAGATCGGAGCTCTAAAGCTATTGTTCCAACTTCATTTACAATGCATTAATTAAAAGTTACAGATTAACCATATATTCACAAATGTTTCTGATTTCACTCCGAACTCGTGTAGAATTTGAGGCGATCACATCTTGCTCTATTTTGTGCCGTTGAAAGCGTTTAATATCTCGTTGGAACGATCTTACCGAGTTCTAAAACTTGTCTTTTGGCGCTGGTTTCAAAATATCAAGGGATGATTGCCTTATTACTAAAATACACTGTATTTACGCTAAGAGTGCTCTATTTTCGCTGAAAACGCTAAATCATAGAGATAAGGCTAAGTATTTGTGACACTCATATCCTGCTGTGTGTTTATCCGTTTTGGGCGTTTTAGATCTCGTTGGAAAGATAGATCGGAGCTGTAAAGCTATTGTTCCAACTTCATTTACAATGAATTAATTAAAAGTTACAGATTAACCATATATTCACAAATGTTTCTGATTTCACTCCGAACTCGTGTAGAATTTGATGCGATCATATCTTGCTCTATTCTGTGCCGCTGAAAGTATTTAATATCTCGTTGGAAAGATCATACCGAGTTCTAGAACTTGTCTTCAGGCGCTGGTTTCAAAATAACAAGGGATGATTGCTTAATTACTAAAATGCACTGTATTTACGCTAAAAGTGCTCTATTTTCGCTGAAAACGCAAAATCATAGAGATAAGGCTAAGTATTTGTGTCACTCATATCTTGCTGTGTGTTTATCCGTTTGGATCGTATTATATCTCGTTGGGAAGATAGATCGGAGCTCTAAAGCTATTGTTCCAACTTCATTTACAATGCATTAATTAAAAGTTACAGATTAACCATATATTCACAAATGTTTCTGATTTCACTCCGAACTCGTGTAGAATTTGAGGCGATCACATCTTGCTCTATTTTGTGCCGTTGAAAGCGTTTAATATCTCGTTGGAAAGTTCTTACCGAGTTCTAAAACATGTCTTCAGGCGCTGGTTTCAACATATCAAGGGACGATTGCCTAATTACTAAAATACACTGTATTTACGCTAAAAGTGCTCTATTTTTGCTGAAAACGCTAAATCATAAAGATAAGGCTAAGTATTTATGACACTCATATCTTGCTGTGTGTTTATCCGTTTCGAGCGTATTATATCTCGCTGGAAAGATAGATCGAAGCTCTAAAGCTATTGTTCCAACTTCATTTACAATGCATTAATTAAAAGTTACAGATTAACCATATATTCACAAATGTTTCTGATTTCACTCCGAACTCGTGTAAAATTAAATGTGATCATAAATTGCTCTATTTTGTGCTGTTGAAAGCGTTTAATATCTCGTTGAAAGATCTTACCGAGTTCTAAAACTTGTCTTCAGGCTCTGGTTTCAGAATATCAAGGGATGATTGCCTAATTACTAAAATACTCTGTATTTACGCTAAAAGTGCTAAATCATAGAGATAAGGCTAAGTATTTGTGACACTCATATCTTGCTGTGGGTTTATCCGTTTGGAGCGTATTATATCTCTTTGGAAAGATAGATCGGAGCTCTAAAGATATTTTTCCAACTTCATTTACAATGCATTAATTAAAAGTTACGGATTAACCATATATTAACAAATGTTTCTGATTTCACACCGAACTCGTGTAGAATTTGATGCGATCATATCTTTCTCTATTTTGTGCCGTTGAAAGCGTTTAATATCTCGTTGGAAAGATCTTTACGAGTTCTAAAATTTTCTTCAGGCTCCGGTTTAAAAATATCAAGGGATGATTGCCTCATTACTAAAATACACTGTATTTACGCTAAAAGTGCTCTATTGTCGCTGAAAATGCTAAATCATAGAGATAAGGCTATGTATTTGTGACACTCATATCTAGCTGTGTGTTTATCCGTTTGGAGCGTATTATATCTCATTGGAAAGATAGATCGGAGCTCTAAAGCTATTGTTCCAACTTAATTTTCAATTCATTAATTAAAAGTTACAGATTAACCATATATTGACAAATGTTTCTGATTTCACTCCGAACTGGTGTAGAATTTGATGCGATCATATCTTGCTCTATTTTGTGCCGTTGATAGCGTTTAATATCTCGTTCGAAAGATATTATCGAGTTCTAAAACATGTATTCAGGCGCTGGTTTCAAAATATCAAGGGATGATTGCCTAATTTCAAAAATACACAGTATTTACGCTAAAAGTGCTCTATTGTCGCTGAAAACGCTAAATCATAGAGATTAGGCTAAGTATTTGTAACACTCATTTCTTGCTGGGTGTTTATCCGTTTCGAGCGTATTATATCTCGTTGGAAATATAGATCAGAGCTCTAAAGCTATTGTTCCAACTTAATTTACAATGCATTAATTAAAAGTTACAGATTAACCATATATTCACAAATGTTTCTGATTTCACTCCGAACTCGTGTAGAATTTGATGCGATAATATCTTGCTCTATTTTGTGCCGTGAAAAGCGTTTAATATCTCGTTGGAACGATCTTAGCGAGTTCTAAAACTTGTCTTTTGGCGCTGGTTTCAAAATATCAAGGTATGATTGCCTAATTACAAAAATACACTGTATTTACGCTAAAAGTGCTCTATTGTCGCTGAAAACGCTAAATCATAGAGATTAGGCTAAGTATGTGTGACACTCATATCTTGCTGGGTGTTTATCCGTTTCGAGCGTATTATATCTCGTTGGAAATATAGATCAGAGCTCTAAAGCTATTGTTCCAACTTAATTTACAATGCATTAATTAAAAGTTACAGATTAACCTTATATTCACAAATGTTTCTGATTTCACTCCGAACTCGTGTAGAATATGATGCGATCATATCTTGCTCTATTTTGTCCCGTTGAAAGCGTTTAATATCTCGTTGGAAAGCTCTTACCGATTCCTAAAACATGTCTTCAGGCGCTGGTTTCAAAATATCAAGGGATGATTGCCTAATTACTAAAATACACTGTATTTACGCTAAAAGTGCTCTATTTTCGCTTAAAACGCTAAATCATAGAGATAAGGCTACGTATTTATGACACTCATATCTTGCTGTGTGTTTATTCGTTTGGAGCGTATTATATCTCGTTGGAAAGATAGATCGGAGCTCTAAAGCTATTGTTCCAACTTCATTTACAATGCATTAATTAAAAGATACAGATTAACCATATATTCACAAATGTTTCTGATTTCACTCCGAAGTCATGTAGAATTTGATGCGATCATATCTTGCTCTATTTTGGGCCGTTGAAAGCGTTTAATATCTCGTTGGAAAGATCTTAGCGAGTTGTAAAACTTGTCTTCAGGCGCTGGTTTCAAAATATCAAGGGATGATTTCCTAATTACTAAAATACACTGTATTTACGCTAAAAGTGCTCTATTTTCGCTGAAACGCTAAATCATAGTGATAAGGTTAAGTATTTGTGACACTCATATCTTGCTGTGTGTTTATCCGTTTCGAGCGTATTATATCTCGTTGGAAATATAGATCGGAGCTCTAAAGCTATTGTTCTAACTTCATTTACAATGCATTAATTAAAAGTTACAGATTAACCAGATATTCACAAATGTTTCTGATTTCACTCCGAACTCGTGTAGAATTTGATGCGATCATATCTTTCTCTATTTTGTGTCGTTGAAAGCGTTTAATATCTCGTTGGAAGGATCGTACCGAGTTCTAAAACTTGTCTTTTGGCACTGGTTTCAAAATATCAAGGGATGATTGCCTAATTACTAAAATGCACTGTATAATAATAATAATAATAATAATAATAATAATAATAATAATAATAATAATAATAACAATAATAATAATAATAATAATAATAATAATAATAATAATAATAATAATAATAATAATAATAATAATAATAATAATAAAATAACAATAATAATAATACCCCTAATAATAATAATATGAATAGTAATAATGATGATGATAATAATAATCATAATAATAATATAAATAATAGTAATAGTAATAATAATATTAGTAATAATAATAATAGTAATAATAATAATAGTAATAATAATAATAGTAATAATAATAATAGTAATAATAATAATAATAGTAATAATAATAATAATGGTAATAGTAATAATAATAATAATAACAACATTAATAATATGAATAATAATAATAATAATAATAATTATTATTATTATAATAATAATAATGATAATAATAATAATAATGATAATAATGATAATGATAATAATAATGATGATAATAATAATGATGATAATAATAATAATGATAATAATAATGATAATAATAATAATGATAATAATAATAACGATAATAATAATAATGATAATAATAACAATGATAATAATAACAATGATAATAATAACAATGATAATAATAACAATGATAATAATAACAATGATAATAATAAGAATAATAATAATGATAATGATAAGAATAATAATAATGATAATGATAATAATAATGATAATAATAATGATAATAATAATGATAATAATAATAATAATAATAATAATAATAATAATAGTAATAATAATAATAATAATAATAATAATAATAATAATAATAATAAGGCAATCATCCCTTGATATTTTGAAACCAGCGCCTGACGACATGTTTTAAAACTCGGTAAGATCATTCCAACGAGATACTAAACGCTTTCAACGGCACAAAATAGAGCAAGATGTGATCACATCAAATTCTACACGAGTTCAGAGTGAAAACAGAAACATATGTGAATATATGGTTAATCTATAAATTTTAATTAATGCATTGTAAATGAAGTTGGAACAATAGCTTTAGAGCCCCGATCTATCTTTCCAATGAGATATAATACGCTCCAAATGGATAAACACACAGCAAGATATGAGTGTCACAAATACTTAGCCTTATCTCTATGATTTAGCGTTTTCAGCGAAAATAGAGCACTTTTTGCGTAAATACAGTGTATTTTAGTAATTAGGCAATCATCCATTGATATTTTGAAACCAACGCCTGAAGACAAGTTTTAGAACTCGGTATGACATTTCCAACGAGATATTAAACGCTTTGAACGGCACAAAATAGAGCAAGATATGATCGCATCAAATTCTACACGAGTTCGGAGTAAAATCCGAAACATTTTTTAATATATCGTTAATTTGTAAGTTTTAATTAATGCATTGTAAATGAAGTTGGAACAATAGCTTTAGAGCTCCGATCTATCTTTCCAACGAGATATAATACTCTCCAAACTTGTAAACACACAGCAAGATATGAGTGTCACAAATACTTAGCCTTATCCCTATGATTTAGTGTTTTCAGCGAAAATAGAGCACTTTTAACGTAAATACAGTGTATTTTAGTAATTTGGCAATCATCCTTGATATTTTGAAACCAGCGCCTGAAAATAAGTTTTAGAACTCGGTAAGATCTTTCCAACGAGATATTAAACAATTTCAACGACACAAAATAGAGCAAGATATGATCGCACCAAATTCTACATGAGTTAAGAGTGAAATCAGAAACATTTGTAATAATTATAATAATAGTAATAATAATAATAATAATAATAATAATAATAATAATAATAACAACAATAATAATACCCCTAATAATAATAATAATAGTAATAATGATGATGATGATGATAATAGTAATAATAATAATAATAATAATAATAATAATAATAATAGTAGTAGTAATAGTAATAATAATAATAATAGTAATAATAATAGTAATAATAATAATAGTAATAATAATAATAGTAATAATAATAATAGTAATAATAATAATAATAGTAATAGTAATAATACTAATAATAACAATAATAATAATAACAATAATAATAATATGAATAATAATAATAATAATAATAATAATAATAATAATGATAATAAAAATATTGATAATAATAATGATAATAATAATGATGATAATAATAATAATAATGATAATAATAATGATAATAATAATAATGATAATAATAATAACGATAATAATAATAACGATAATAATAACAATGATAATAATAACAATGATAATAATAACAATGATAATAATAACAATGATAATAATAACAATGATAATAATAACAATGATAATAATAATAATAATGATAATAATAATAATGATAATACTAATGATAATGATAATGATAATGATAATGATAATGATAATAATAATGATAATAATAATAATAATAATAATAATAATAATAATAACAATAATAATAATAATAATAATAATAATAATAATAATAATCATAATAATAATAATAATAATAATTAGGCAATCATCCCTTGATATTTTGAAACAAGCGCCTGACGACAAGTTTTAAAACTCGGTAAGATCTTTCCAACGAGATACTAAACGCTTTCAACGACACAAAATAGAGCAAGATATGCTCACATCAAATTCTACACGAGTTCAGTGTGAAATCAGAAACATTTGTGAATATATGGTTAATCTATAAATTTTAATTAATGCATTGTAAATGAAGTTGGAACAATAGTTTTAGAGCTCCGATCTATCTTTCCAATGAGATATATTACGCTCCAAACGGATAAACACATAACAAGATATGAGTGTCACAAATACTTAGTCTTATCTCTATGATTTAGCATTTTCACCGAAAATAGAGCACTTTTAGCGTAAATAAAGTGTATTTTAATAATTAGGCAATCATCCCTTGATAGTTTGAAACCGGCGCCTGAAGACAAGTTTTAGAACTCGGTAAGATCTTTCCAACGAGATATTAAACGCTTTCAACGGCACAAAATAGAGCAAGATAAGATCGCATCAAATTCTACACGAGTTCGGAGTGAAATCAGAAACATTTGTGAATATATGGTTAATCTGTAACTTTTATTTAATGCATTGTAAATGAAGTTGGAA
>CAMAPE010000045.1:12797500-12805000 GCA_945859875.1 Cuscuta europaea
GTGTGAGAAGAAGGGGTTTTGACCTCTGGAGATAGGTCAATTGTACGCTCAACTGATTCAGAAGGAACCAGTGAGGGGGTGGAGTCCCGTTCTTTTGAAACAATAGCCTGTTGAGAGGCTATCAAGTGGCTGGGAGAGGGATGTGCTTGCGCAGTTGAGCCAGATGCTGCGACTTCTACCCGGGAACCGAAAAGATCGACTCCTGTGCTTAAGGATTCAGCTTGGCTTATCTGGATAAATGTATCGTAGCCAGCAAAGATATGCTCGTCTACCTTGTCAATCAGGCTCTTTCTGGCTCGGGGCTGGGGCTTTGCCTTGGCAGTCTTATCGTTCTTAACTTTGGCCCTTTTCTCCCGGATGACGACTTCTTCAGAATTCTTGATTGTATGAGCTGCCTCATCATAGTCGTCCTTTGAGCAGTTTGTCTCGCTGGAAACAACTCTTGGCTTAGCTTTTTCCTTGATTGTGAAGACTTGGGGTCTGCCAGCGATTATTGGTGTTGCGTCTTCAGCAGTTATTCTTTTCTTCTTTGGAGATTCGACTGGCAGCTTCCCTTTTCTGATCAGGGCATATGTGAGCTCTACGTCATCACTGTCATTGTCGTCGTCGTCATCATCCGAGCCAGATTCCCCGCTCTCTGTGCCCACGCTCTCGGAAGCCTCGTCGTCAGTGTTTGTTTGGGCTTCACTTGACGATTCATTGGATGTTTCCTCAGCGTCTGTTTCGGTGCCCTCAGCCGCCTGACTCGTCTCTAGAGAGTCGTCAGACTTTCCTTCATTGGGCGAACCGGCCACTGGTTTCTGTGGCTTTTGGGCTCTCTTTGGACCCTTACCAACACTCGGCTTTGCCCCTGGGGTAGGTCCAGCTGGGTTTTGCTGAACCATGGGGACAGTTTTCTCTGTGGCTTCCTTGTACTGCTGGACTGCTGGATTTGAAGATTTGACCAGCTTGAGCAGAAATCCAGGTATGCGCAGACCAAAGGTAGGATTCTTGTCTGCTTTAAAGTATTGCAGCTTCGGGGCGGTAAAGTGAGGATCAGTACTGCGTCTTGGTATTGAAGCGTGCTCTGCCATGCAGTCGTGTATGATCAGCCCGAGCCATCTTGCGTACGGAATGGTACCTGGCCTGTTCTTTTCTTTGGCTTTGACCAGGTCCATTAGCTCTGAGAAGAGGAGCTGTGCCAAGTCATAGGTTTTGTTGAAGGCGATCCCATGGAAGACTAGCACTATTTGCTTGTTGCACTTGTCGAAGCCAGCATGCTTAGGTGACAGGCACTTGTTCACCAGCCCGAATAGATTTTTCCACGGATGGTGAAGATGTGCTCCGTTGAAGTTGGAGAGCTGTGGCAGTAGTGATGTGTAGCCTAGGGACGCCACGTCTTTCAATAGATCTGGGATGGACGGCAATGCATCGTACTCATCATGAATCGGCAGCGATAGAGTAGTCCGAAGAGTGGATGGTGTCAGAATCACCCACATGCCGTTCAACTTGGTCTTGATCTTGGAGCGATCCTTCAGTGAATCCGTGTGCATATGACCCCAGAATTGTTGTAGGTATATCTCTGGCACTGGTTTTGAGTTGTGAAGTGCAGGCCAGAGATAGTGACCTTTCATGATTGCTGGCACTATGGGGTTCTGGAACTTGAACACCGCAAGGTCTAGCTGGAAATTGTTGTCCAGCACCTTGATCCATTTTCCTTTGGGGTAGATGGCATCATCGATCTGTGTTTGAGTGTTTCCTGCCATTTTAAACTGTAGAAGCAGGGCGTCAGCATATGAGATTCAACTATTTGATTTAATTTGAAGGTTTTCAGATTAATTTTATGCAGGTGGAATTTTGGAAAAATTGCCAAGTCCAACTCTCGAGATCTGAATCTCGAGATCATGATTTCGAGATTCAAATCTCGAGATCTTGATTTCGAGATTCAAATCTCGAGATCAAGATGTCGAGATGCAGATCTCGAGATCTTGATTTCGAGATTCAAATGTCAAGATCAAGATGTCGAGATAGATCTCGATATCTTGATTTCGAGATTCAAATCTCGAGATCAAGATGTCGAGATGCAGATCTCGAGATCTTGATTTCGAGATCCAAATCTCGAGATCAAGATGTCGAGATGCAGATCTCGAGATCCTGATTTCGAGATTCATATCTCGAGATCAAGATGTCGAGATGACCATCTCGAGATCTTGATTTCGAGAAGATGAACCGATGATTTCGAAGAGATTAACCACCTGCAAAAACAAAGATATAATATACGAAATTGATAACAAGCGTGATTACGACATACATTCAAACAAAATAAACTTGATTTTGAGAAATTTCAAGGTTTTGCGAAATCAAACGTTCATTTCTGGATGACGAACACGAACAGGTTTTCAAGTTTTCGAGATCGATAGATTGTTGAAAGCGTTTTTGAATCTCGAAATCAAGGGATGAACTACCTTAAAGGGTTTCGGGAAAGAGAATCGAAAAAGAAGAAAGTATGCAGAGATTTTTGGGAAGACCTCTGCTTTGCGAAATCGATCTTAGCCTTTGAAAAATAGAATGAAGGAGAAGGGTTTTTCAGAAGGCTTATATACGCGTGAAAAAAACTTTTGAACCTCCTCCGTAACAATTGAGCCCGAATTGTTGGGCTGGCATACACACTAGAGCTCCCCCTCAAATAGTCAAATAGTGCCCTTTTAAAAGATTTTTGAGGCCCAAACCAGGAAAAATAGAGCTCCCCCTCAAATAGTGAAAATTTTTCTCCCCCCCAAAAAAATGCAACGCACACACACTATTTTTGTTCTTTTTGATTTTTCACCCACTCAACACATGCAACGCACACACACTATTTTTTGTTATTTTTCTGGTTTTCTCCCCCTCAACACATGCAACGCACACACACTATTTTTTTGTTATTTTTCTGGTTTTCTCCCCCTCAACACATGCAACGCACGCACACTATTTACAGATCACACTCACACACACTTTTTACAAGTCCCACACACACACACACTTTTTAGACCAGTGGAGACAAAAATTAAACAGGCTCGAGATTCAACATGCCCAACTTGGAGACCAGGAACTGGAATCTTTTTTCATCCAATGCCTTAGTAAACAAATCAGCCAGTTGAAGCTCTGAGCTTACAAAGTACATATCTATGTCTCCTTTCTCCACGTGATCCTTGATAAAATGATAGCGCAGATCAATGTGTTTGGTGCGGGAGTGGTGAACCGGATTGCTTGTGATGGCGATGGCGCTTTGAGAGTCACTGTAGATCGGGATGTGGCGGAATTTGTAGCGGTAGTCTTGTAGCTGAGTCTTCATCCATAATATTTGTGAACAACAACTAGCAGCCGCGACGTATTCAGCCTCAGCTGTAGATGTTGACACACAGTTTTGCTTTTTGGAAGACCAGCATACTAGCTTCTCTCCCAAGAATTGGACGGCTCCCGATGTACTTTTGCGGTCCATCCGGCAACCAACAAAATCAGCATCCGAGTATCCGACTAGATCGAAGCCTGAATGCTTGGGATACCAAAGGCCTAGATTCACCGTGCCTTTGAGGTATCTTAAAATTCGTCGTACAATTGTCAGATGAGATTCCTTCGGATTTGCTTGAAAGCGAGCACATAAGCATGTGGAGAAGACAATGTCAGGCCTGCTTGACGTGAGATATAGCAAAGATCCAATGATGGCCCTGTAATTTGTAGCATCAACTGGCTTCCCGGAGGGGTCTGAATCCAGTTTGTTGTTTGGGGACATGGGGGTCGTCATGGAAGATTTGCCTTCTATGTTGAATCTCTTTAGCATATCCAGAATGTATTTGGACTGATTGATGAAAATGCCATCAGAGAGTTGTCTTACTTGCAGGCCTAAGAAGAAGTTAAGTTCTCCCATCATGCTCATCTCGAACTTGGTTTTCATCAGTTTCTCAAAGTGTTGGCACAGGCGCGGATTTGAAGAGGCAAAGATGATGTCATCAACATAGATCTGAATCAGAATGATGTCAGACTTTTGTCGCTTGATAAACAGAGTAGTATCAATCTTTCCTTTTGAGAAACCTGAATCGATCAAAAATTCAGTCAAGGCATCGTACCAAGCTCTGGGTGCCTGTTTCAACCCATAGAGAGCTTTCTTGAGCTTGTATACATGGTCTGGGAATTTTGGATCTACAAATCCTTCGGGTTGAGCGACATAGACTTCTTCTTCTAAAGTCCCATTTAGAAAAGCTGTTTTCACGTCCATCTGAAAGACGGTGAAGTTTTTGTGAGCCGCGTATGCAAGAAAGAGGCGGATTGCTTCAATTCTAGCTACGGGTGCAAACGTTTCATCGTAGTCTATGCCTTCCTGTTTATTATATCTCTTTGCGACCAGCCTTGCCTTGTTCCTTACGACTGTGCCTTCTTCATCTCTTTTATTTTTGAATACCCACTTCGTGCCAATGATTGTCTTTCTCTGAGGCCTGGGTACCAGTGACCATACATCCAGTCTGTCAAACTGATTGAGTTCATCTTGCATCACAATCACCCAATCTGGATCAAGTAGCGCATCGGAGACTTTTGATGGTTCTGACTGGCTTAAGAAGCATGTGAAGTGGCATTCATTCATCGTTGCTGATCTTGTTCGCACACCTTGACTCGGATCACCTATTATCTGTTCAACGGGTTGTGCTCTTGTCCACTTCCTCTCATGAGCTAGAGGAGTTGGAGTAATTATTGGTTGATCGGAGTCCAGATATGAGGTTGAAGGCTCTGGAGCAGCTGTGGTGTGTAGTGGAGATGATTCTGGACTCGTAACAAAGCCGTGATCATCCACACCTCTGGGATTGGTTTGAGGGGTTGAGGGTGTGGATGGTACATCGTCTGGTCCTGTGAGGAGCGGAATCTCTGCTGTTGGAGTTGATATTGACTCTGGAGTGTATGCAGGAGGTGGAGGTTGTGAGTTCTCGTAGAAGTTTCTGAAGAGAGAGTCGAGAATCACATCTTCGTGTTCGGTGTTTGGTTCAGCTTTATCAGAAGCTACTGGTACAGCAATTGATGGATCAGTCTGTAGATGTTCGATCGCAAAGTCTGCCATTTCATAGAATGTAACATTTACACTCTCGATGACAGTGCGCTTGTCTCTGAGATAGACTCTGTAAGCTTTGGATTGCAGTGAGTAGCCAATAAATACGCCTTCTCTGGCTTTGGGATCCAGCTTACTTCTCTCTGTCCTATCATTTAGTATGAAGCACTTGCAGCCAAAAACCTTGAAGAAAGAGATGTCGGGAGTTTTGTTGAATAGGATTTCATATGGAGTCTTGTCGAAGCGTTTATGGATGGATGTTCTGTTCTGAGTGAAACACGCATTATTGATTGCCTCTGCCCACATGAAGTGAGGCAGTCTGGATTGGATTAACATGGTGCGTGCTGCTTCAACAAGGGTTCTGTTCTTTCTCTCAACAACTCCGTTCTGTTGGGGAATTTTAGCTGCTGCAAATTGTTGAGTGATACCGAGTGATTCATAGAACTCAGTGAGAGTTTGATTTTTGAACTCGGTACCATTGTCAGTTCTAACGATTCGAACACTGTACTGTAGTAGTTTCTGGATGGTTCTGATAAAGGTCATAATGTTTTCTGCAGCCTCATCTTTTGAACGGAGAAATTTTGTCCACGTGTAGCTAGAGAAATCATCAACGATCACCAGAGTGTATTTGCGACCGTTGATGCTTTGGACTCTCATAGGTCCACACAGATCCATGTGAATTAGCTGCAACTGATGTGTAGATGATGGTTCGGTTTTTGACTTGTGGGAGCTTCGCGTCATTTTGCCCATTTTGCAGGCACTACAATGATTTTCAGCGGAAGACTTTAGCAGAGGAAGCCCCTTGACAAGTTTCTTGGAGGACAAGGTTGATAGATGTTTGAAGTTCAGATGGGAGAGACGTCTGTGCCATAGGTTGTTCTGTTCAGTTGAAGCTTTGGACCGCAGACAGATGGAAGTGGTGGATTGGACGCTTTTCAGATCAATAGTGTACATATTTGATGTTCTGTAACACGTTAATAATGTATTCCCTGTGCTGTCAAGTACACAGCATTGTTTTGCAAAGAACCTCACTTCCATCCCGTTGTCACAGAACTGTCCAATGCTCAGTAGGTTGTGTTTGAGCCCTTTGACAAATGAAACGTCTTTTATAGTGACACTGGCACAGACGACGTCCCCATACCCAAGGATAGGAGATGAGGCGTCATTCCCGAATCTGACATTGCCTCCGTAGCAGTTGGTGTAGTTGCTCAAAAGGTGCTTTATTCCGGTCATGTGGGTTGAGCATCCTGAGTCTAAATGCCACACATGACCGTCCTGCAAAACAATCAAACAGGTTTAGGTACCCAACTTGGAGTGGGTCCTTCCTTATTATCAAGAAACACCTTTTTAAATCTTGCTTTGAGCTGTGATCCAAGGTCAGCAGCTCTTTCAACAAAAGATCTATCTTTTGTGGGCTCTCCAATAGCCAGATCTGCTTTTGCAGTGGGTCTGGTTTTTGGAGCCCACTTAGCAGTTTCCATTTTGGTGGGTCTGATGTTGTGAACCCACCTTTCCATTTTAGTTCTGGTGGGTCTGAATTTGGGGACCCACCTTTCAGTTTCAGTTTTGATGGGTCTTCGATTGGGGACCCATCTTTCAGTTTCAGTTTGGATGGGTCTTAGTTTGGGGACCCACCTATCTGTTTCAAGTTTGGTAGGTCTCATCTTGGGGACCCACCTTTTAGTTTCAGTTTTGGTGGGTCTTATCTTGGGGACCCACCTTTCCGTTTTAGGTTTAGGAGGAGAGTAGACAGGTGCTTTGTGATTGAATGGTTGTTTCTTAAGTTTGGTTTTGAAAATCTCCTCTTTAGAAAGCCGATTAAGATGTTTCCTTGAATGAACTCTAAGAGCATATTTCATATAAGGAATACAAAACGTTTCCTTAGAAGTTCCTTTCTTGGTTTCTCTTTCAGGTTTGAGCTTTCTGAGAGGCTTTGTTTTAACAACATTCACATCACATTCATAATTATGGGGATCTGGAACAGAATAACCATAAGCAACACTTGTATTATGAATAGAACGTTATCTAGAAGACGTCTCAGAAATATTCAGCTTGGGACTCAAGACTGAACTACTAGAAGTTTGTTTTGTTGAGACAGAATTACAATTAACTTTAGAGAAAAAAATAGAACTAGATCTAGGACTGGCATTATTCTCAAAAACTTTCTTTTTGCCATCTGCGATTTCCTTCCTCTTTTTCCTCCACTCATTCTTCTCTTCTCCTTCCTTCTTCACTTCATTTCCTGTAAACAAAGGAGAAGAGAGATGAGTGGACGAACCTTTTAAAGCATTGTTTTTCTCATGTGAGGTGTGTGAGCTGTCAAGCTTAGTCGTAGAAGGGTCTGTTTTAGCATGATACTGCTCACTCAAATCATTGAACTTTTGAAGAAGTTCCTGCCAGTTGCGCTCAAAACCTTTCTTTTCAGTTTCAAATCTCTCTCTCTCGTT
>CAMAPE010000045.1:12812500-12832500 GCA_945859875.1 Cuscuta europaea
AACGCTTTCAACGGCACAAAATAGAGCAAGATATGATCGCATCAAATTCTACACGAGTTCGGAGTGAAATCAGAAACATTTGTGAATATATGGTTAATCTGTAACTTTTAATTAATGCATTGTAAATGAAGTTGGAACAATAGCTTTAGACCTCCGATCTATTTTTCCAACGAGATATAATACGCTCCAAACGGATAAACACACAGCAAGATATGAGTGTCACAAATACTTAGCCTTATCCCTATGATTTAGCGTTTTCAGCGAAAATAGAGCACTTTTAGCGTAAATACTGTGTATTTTAGTAATTAGGCAATCATCCATTGATATTTTGAAACCAGCGCCTGAAGACATGTTTTAGAACTCGATAATATCTTTCCAACGAGATATTAAACGCTTTCAACGGCACAAAATAGAGTAAGATATGATCGCATCAAATTCTACACCAGTTCGGAGTGAAATCAGAAACATTTGTCAATATATGGTTAATCTGTAACTTTTAATTAATGCATTGTAAATTAGGTTGGAAAAATAGCTTTAGAGCTCCGATCTATATTTCCAATGAGATAAAATACGCTCCAAACGGATAAACACACAGCAAGATATGTGTGTCACAAATAATTAGCCTTATCTCTATTATTTAGCGTTTTCAGCGAAAATAGAGCACTTTTAGCGTAAATACAGTGTATTTTAGTAATTAGGCTATTATCCATTGATATTTTGAAACCAGCGCCTGAAGACAAGTTTGAGAACTCGGTATGATGTTTCCAACGAGATATTAAACGCTTTCAACGGCACAAAATAGAGCAAGATATGATCGCATCAAATTCTACACGAGTTCGGAGAGAAATCAGAAACATTTGTGAATATGTGGTTAATCTGTAACTTTTAATTAATGCATTGTAAATGAATTTGGAACAATAGCCTTAGAGATCCGATCTATCTTTCTAACGAGATATAAAACGCTCCAAACGGATAAACACACAGCAAGATATGAGTGTCACAAATACTTAGCCTTATCTCTATGATTTAGCGTTTTCAGCGAAAATAGAGCACATTTAGCGTAAATACAGTGTATTTTAGTAATTATGCAATCATCCCTTGATATTTTGAAACCAGCGTCTGAAATACGCTCCAAACACTGAAAAAATCCGTTGAGAGAGTCTCTCTCTAGCGCTCCCCGCTACTCGGATTTTCCTTCAAGCTTTCTTGCGTTTATTCTTCGTCCGACCTCCTTTTTCCTCCATTTCTCGTTCGTTTTAGCTTGGATGTTAGCTGGTTTACACTCCTATCTTCTTAGGTTTGTAAAGCTTCTAAGTTTTGAGCTTCTCCGCAAGAGTTTTGGAGCCTTTTCTACTGTTTTGAGTTCGGAAGTTACTATTCACGAGAAGAGGTCAACGCCTCTATCTCCTTCTCCGGTGGGTATTTTTCCAATCGGTCTTCATATTTAGCTTCTCCTAGATCAGTCGTTCAACTTTCTCCAAAAAGTCCATCATCAAGGCTTTTTTTGGATTCGTCCGTACTATCTTCTCCAACGGTTCTTTGTGGTGAATAGTTCTTTTTCCGCCATTGTTGAGCTCGGTGTTCATGACTTGAGGGGTGTTTCTTTCTGGCCTTCCCCGAGCGTCTCAAGATGCCAAAGGGAAAATCAAATCCCAAGAAGAAGACCCCAAAAGCCCCTACCAAGTCTTCCACACGGCTTAAGAAGATAGCTCAAGCTAAAGAAGTTGAGGATGAGGTCTCGGATTCTTGTCAAAGTGAGGAAAACTCTACCAATGGTACTCCCTCTTCTTCAGCTCTCACCCCTCTTGGGGAGGTAAATTCTATCCCTCTTGGTATTATTAATCCTCTTGTGGAGGGTGTGTGTGATGTTCCCCCCCTTGATAAGGTTAATATGGCTGCTGAATATGAGGTTGATGAAAACGTTATTGCTTTACTCCATGAAAAGTTACCTTCGGATAGTGTTGATGTTTTGAATGATGATTATAGTTGTGTTGTTGCTACTGATTCTATTGTTGTTGGAGATGATGCTTCTCCTCAAAATCTGGTTGGGGATACTCTATGTATCATTGATGACACCAATTTGGTGAAAGAACACACGGTGAATGGGAATACTAATGGCAAAATTGCCATTGAAAACACCCCTATTGATAAGGAGAATATTACTACTAATATTCCTCCTAATCCTTTGCCCAAGGCTGTCTTGGCCCCTTTGCCCCAACCCGAGGGCAAGAAGGGTGGTATATCCACCCCTTCTCCTCCTTGGACCTCTCTATTTAAAGACAATAGAGAACCCGAGAAGGGAATGAAATTAAAATACATTGAACCGGTGGGAGACTTTGTGGACTTGTCCAATAGGAAGATGGCAACCATGATTGAAATTTGGGGCTTTTGCCTTGTTGCTTACTTTGATGGGAAATTTCCCGGTTTCAAAGCTATTCATGACATGATGACCAAATGGCATGTTCCATGTCAAGTTAGATCCCATGACAAAGGTTGGGTCATTTTCAAGTTTAAGAATGATGATGATAGGACTAAGGTCCTCACGGGTGGCCCCCATTCTATCCTTGGAAAGTCTTTCCCCTTGAAACCTCTTTTGGATGACTTTTCTATGGATAGTGATGAATTTTTAAAACTGCCCATTTGGGTCCAATTCCCTCACCTTCCTATGAGGTTATGGGAAGAGGACATCATTAGTGAAATTGCCTCAAGAGTGGGTGTGCCTATTGCTACAGATAGGGTTACTCAAGAGAAAGTGAGATCTCACTTTGCTAGAGTCTTGATTGAAATTGATGCTTCTAAGGCACCCCCTCTTCATTTTAAGATAAAGCTTCCTAATGGCAGGCTTCACACCCAATATGTTAGGTATGAAACATATCCTAACTATTGTTTCCATTGCAAGGCTTTCGGCCACCATGCCTTTACCTGTAAGGTGTTGGCTGAAATTGAAAGAAAGGAAAGAGAGGAACATGGGGTTAATGAGAACCCTAATGGTACTAAGAAAAGTGACAACAATGTTGACAATACTCTTCCTAACCATAGGGAAGGGAAAGAGCATGTTACCTCGGGAAAGCACCAAGAAGAGGCCAATTTGGCCAAAAAAGTTGATCACCCCTTTTTTAGGGTGAATAGACTTAGGAAAGGATCTAAAAGGTACACGGTTGAAGATGAGGATAATATTATTGATGATACTCCAACTGATGTTGGAGGTAGTGCTAATGCCTCTACACACCAAACTGTCCGTGTGGTTAAAACCACTCTCCTACACACCTTCAATGATGAGGTTGTGATTGATATGTTACCCGAGGAACTCCCTTCCCCCATTATTAAGGTTAAGCTTCAAAGTGAGGTTGATGAGACTATTATAAAATTGAATGAGAACCTCCGTATGGTTGGGGAGGATACTCCCGGCCTATGCTTTACTAAAACTTGTTTGGAAGGGCTGCCGGGTGTCAAGCCTTTTAAGGATGACTATATTTACTCTTCTACCTTTATGAAAGGTGTGTATAGGCACTATCTTAACCATTATTATGAAGAAGGGTGCTTACAAGGAAACTCCTTTAAGCTAAAAGATCCTAGAAGACATTCTCCCAATACCATCCGATTGGTCCATGACATACGTGAGGCATACCTTGATGATGCTATTGTTAAAGTTGACCTTCACAAGGATGAAGACCCGGATATCTACCTTAAACATCTTGGTGATGTTAAGGGAGATATAGTGAGACTTGACAACTACTTGGTGCCTACTACTAATAGCATGAACATGGGCATTACTTTCACATTGGAATGCCTTGAATCCTTACCCGGGTTGCATTGTTTGGAAGGGGAGTATTTTGTATCCCCTCTTTTTATGGAGCGTGTCTATTTCCTATTTATGGAGAGATACAAGCCTAGGCCTAAACCTAGGCCGCTTCAAAAGAAGTTGTTGGTGAAAGGCACTAAAGAGGGGGAGAGAAGGAAAAACTAGCATTGTTTTTTATGTTAGTGTCTTCTTGGAATATAAGAGGCCTTAACAAGGCCTCAAAACATAATACCGTTATCTCCTTTTTGCGTACTAATAATGTACAGGTCTGCTGCCTCCTTGAAACCAAACTTACTATCCCTAATTTCGACAAGTTCTTGTCCAATAGATTGCCAAATTGGCACTCTATTACGAACTTTGACAAAATTGAGGGTGGTAGAATGGCTCTTATGTGGAATCCCAACTTTGTGGAGCTTACTACTTTGGAGATTGATAAGCAACATATTCATTGTAGTATCAAATGTTTGACTACTCACAATACTTATTTTGTGACTTTTATCTATGCCCTTTATACGGTGGTGGATAGAAGGAATCTTTTTGAACATATTGCTTCTTTTGAACCTAATATTTATGTTCCTTGGCTTGTGTTGGGTGACTTTAATTGCGTGGGCAGCCCTATTGAGAGGATTGGACCTACTCCACCCTCGGCCTACTATATCCAAGATCTTAATAATTTCAAGATCCAAGCTAATATTGAGGACACCCCTTCCACCGGGGAATTCCTTACTTGGAATAGAGGCTCGCTTTGGGCCAAACTTGATAGAGTTCTTATGAACTCTCTTTGGGCTGCTAACAATATTGCTTGTAACACCCATTTCTTTGATATGGAAGTTGATTGTGATCATTGTGCCTCCTTGGTTACTATTGGACATAATTTGCGTGTGGGCTCTAGACCTTTCAAGTTCTTCAATATGTGGCTTAAGCATGAAGCTTTTGCTAATATTTTGGCTAATCATTGGTTCCAAGACATGCATGGCACTCCTCAATTTAGGCTTGCCCGCAAGCTTAAAAGATTAAAAGGTCCTTTAAAAGAACTTAATTTTAATGCCTTTGGGCATATTTCTGAGAAGGCCAAGGCGGCCAAAACTGAATATAAAAGGGTTCATGCTCTTTTACTTCTTTCTCCTCTTGATGAAGAGATCAAAAAGGAAGTTGATTTGGCTAAGAAGAATGCTCTTTACTTAAAGAAAGCCGAAGAGGATTTCTTTAGGCAAAAGGCAAAAGCTAACCATTTATTCCAAAGTGACCGTGGTACAAAATATTTCCACTCCATTGTTAGAAAGAATGTGGTTAAGAACTCCATTACGTCTATTAAGTTAGCAAATGGCAATCACACCACTTCTTTAGACCAAGTTGCTTGTGAATTTGTTAGATTTTATACGGATCTTTTTGGCTCTTCTGAACATAATGTGGAGATTGATCCTGATATTATCCTTTCTGGTAAATGTCTTGATAGCTCCAAAGCTACTGATATCATAGCTCCGATCACTGACATTGAGATCAAAAATGCCCTTTTTGATATAGGGGATAATAAATCTCCTGGCCCGGATGGCTATACTTCTGCTTTCTTTAAGCACAATTGGGACATTGTGGGCCATGATGTCATTTTGGCCGTGAGGGGCTTCTTTAATTCTGGCAAACTGTTGAAGCAAACCAACCACACGGTTGTTGCCCTTATTCCTAAAACCTCCCATGACCCAAGTGCGGCTGATTTCAGACCTATCTCGTGCACTAATGTCATCTACAAGGTTATTACTAAAATCATTGCTTCTAGGATGATTCCTTGTTTACCTGAGCTTATTGATCCCTCTCAAGGGGCCTTTATTGATGGGAGACTTATGCTTGACAATGTTTTCATTTCTCAAGAGCTTGTCAAAGGCTATACTAGGAAGCGTATGTCTCCTAGATCTATGATCAAAGTTGATCTTAGGAAAGCTTATGACACTATCTCTTGGGATTTCCTTAAGAGTGTCTTGCTTACCATTGGCTTTCCTTCCAAATTTGTTATGTGGATTATGGAATGTGTCTCAACTTCTTCCTATTCTATTTCCATTAATGGGATACTTCATGGTCACATCAAAGGAAAAAGGGGGCTTCGACAAGGTGACCCTATGTCACCCCTCCTCTTTGTTGTTTGCCTTGAATATTTCTCTAGGCTCCTTCATATGAGAACCAAAGTCTCTTCGTTTAAGTTCCACCCTAAGTGTGGTAAACTTAATATTTCCCATGTTGCTTATGCTGATGATCTCATGCTCTTTTCTAGAGGGGATTACCCCTCTATTAAAGTTCTCATTAATGCACTTGAGGAGTTTGGGACTGTTTCTGGACTCAAAGTTAATTTTGATAAGTCTAACATTTTCCTTGGAGGTCTTGCTGATCATGACCTTACACATATCCTTGACTTAATTGATTTCAAAGAGGGGAGTTTCCCTGTTAGATACCTGGGCATCCCCTTAGCGCCGCTTAAGATTGCGGTGGCGCAATATTCTCCACTTTTGGAGTCTATTACTAACTTTATTACTGCTTGGAACACCAAGTCTCTTTCCTATGCTGGGAGAGTTGATCTCATTAAATCTGTTATTCAGGGTGTTCACTCGTTCTGGCTTCAAGCACTCCCTATCCCTAAGGCTGTCTTGGACAGAATCACTTCTATTTGCCGTATTTTCCTTTGGGGTTGCAAATATGCTAGAGTGGCGTGGGCTGATATTTGCCTTCCTAAAGAGGAAGGTGGGCTTGGTATACATGACACCCATGTTTGGAACTCGGCTCTTTTAGCTAAGACCCTTTGGGATATACATATTAAAAAAGATAACCTGTGGGTTAGATGGATACATGGTGTTTATCTGAATGGAAGAGGTGTTTGGGAGTTTACACCTCATAAAAGAGACTCCCAACTGATCAAAAAGATTGCCCGGATTCGTGATCAGATTTTGAGTCATTTTGCTAGTACTCATGACGCGGTTACTTTTCTTAATGGTTGCCAAAATAATGGCAAGCTGTCCTCGGCCAAAGTCTATAATCTCCTTAGAATTAAGGGGGGTACTCATATGTGTATGTCTTTCATTTGGAAGAACTACATCCCCCCTAAGTTCTCATTTACTGTGTGGCTGGCTTTCCGTAACCGGCTTGCCACTTTTGACAACTTGCATAGGTTGGATGTGGTTAACATTTGCCCTTTTTGTAAGGGTGGTCCGGAAACGGTACCACACCTATTTTTTGCTTGTTCTTTTGCAAGTAATGTTTGGCATAAAGTGAGGACATGGCTGGATATCCCAAGGGAGATGGGGACCTTACATAGCGCCATGAAGTGGATCAAGAGGAAAAGGCAAGGAGCGGGAGTTAAAGCTAAAGCTGCTAGGATTGCTTTCTGTTTTTCCGTCTATTGGATTTGGAGAACTAGGAATGCTACCTGTTTTGATGGTCTTGTTCCCAAAGAAGATGATGTTTTTGCTAAGATTCAGCATATTGTTTATAAATTGTTGTATAAGCTCTACTCTTATGAACTTGTCCACATTTGATGTTTTTTGACCATCACGTTTTTTGTGATTGGACCTTGTAAGCTGCAGGTTCTTTTGGTTGGTTTGGTGCCTCACCCTCCTGTTTTTGGGTGTTGGCCGTGGGGGTTTTTTGCTGCTTGGTAGAGGTTATCCTTGTTGGATAACCTTGCATTTTTGTCCCCTTTTTACTTGTACATTCTTCCCCCCCGCTTCTCTTGGGTGTGTTATTAATATACTTACCGTTCACCCAAAAAAAAAAAAAATTGAAACCAGCCCCTGAAGACATGTTTTAGAACTCGATAATATTTTTCCAGCGAGATATTAAACGCTTTCAACGGCACAAAACAGAGCAAGATATGATCGCATCAAATTCTACACGAATTCGGAGTGAAATCAGAAACATTTGTGAATATATGGTTAATCTGTAACTTTTAATTAATGCATTGTAAATGAAGTTGGAACAATAGCTTTAGACCTCCGATCTATCTTTCCAACGACATATAATACGCTCCAAACGGATAAACACACAGCAAGATATGAGTGTCACAAATACTTAGCCTTATCTCTATGATTTAGCGTTTTCAGCGAAAATAGAGCACTTTTAGCGTAAATACTGTGTATTTTAGTAATTAGGCAATCCTCCCTTGATATTTTGAAACCAGCACCTCAAGACATGTTTTAGAACTCGATAATATCTTTCCAACGAGATATTAAACGCTTTCAACGGCACAAAATAGAGCAAGATATGATCGCATCAAATTCTACACGAGTTCGGAGTGAAATCAGAAACATTTGTGAATATATGATTAATCTGTAACTTTGAATTAATGCATTGTAAATGAAGTTAGAACAATAGATTTAGAGCTCCGATCTATATTTCCAACAAGATATAATACGCTCCAAACAGATAAACACACAGCAAGATATGAGTGTCACAAATACTTAGCCTTATCTCTATGATTTAGCGTTTTCAGCGAAAATAGGGCACTTTTAGCGTAAATACAGTGTATTTAAGTAATTAGGCAATCATCCCTTGATATTTTGAAACCGGAGCCTGAAGCAAATTTTAGAACTCGTAAAGATCTTTCCAACGAGATATTAAACGCTTTCAACGGCACAAAATAGAGCAAGATATGATCGCATCAAATTCTACACGAGTACGGAGTGAAATCAGAAACATTTGTGAATATATGGTTAATCCGTAACTTTTAATTAATGCATTGAAAATGAAGTTGGAACAATATCTTTAGAGTTCCGATCTATCTTTCCAAAGAGATATAATACGCTCCAAACGGATAAACACACAGCGAGATATGAGTGTCACCAATACTTAGTGTAATACCCGAGATTAATTTAAGAGGATTAATAGTACTACTCATACCAACAGAGGTGCATCTCCTTTTAAGGGAGCTCATCACCCAAGAACTTCAAAGTTAAGCGTGCTTGCACGAGAGTAGTCTTGGGATGGGTGACCTCCTGGGAAGTTTCTCAGGGCGCGCATAAGTGAGGACAAAGTGCGCGGTAAAGGCTCGTGGTGGTTTGTAAGGACAGTACTATTGGTCTAGAGTAGCTACCTCGGGTCCTGCGAGGCCGGGGTGTTACAAAATGGTATCAGAGCAACCCTGCGACAGTGTGTTGACCCGTTGGATATCGGGCGGGCACTTAGCGGGGCAAGATTCTGGGGTTTGATTGAGATTGGTTTAAGGACGCAACGAGGACGTTGCGATCCTAAGTGGGGGTGATTGTAATACCCGAGATTAATTTAAGAGGATTAATAGTACTACTCATACCAACAGAGGTGCATCTCCTTTTAAGGGAGCTCATCACCCAAGAACATCAAAGTTAAGCGTGCTTGCACGAGAGTAGTCTTGGGATGGGTGACCTCTTGGGAAGTTTCTCAGGGCGCACATAAGTGAGGACAAAGTGCGCGGTAAAGACTCATGGTGGTTTGTGAGGACAGTACTATTGGTCTAGAGTAGCTACCTCGGGTCTTGCGAGGCCGGGGTGTTACACTTAGCCTTATCTCTATGATTTATCGTTTTCAGCGAAAATAGAGCACTTTAAGCGTAAATACAGTGTATTTTAGTAATTAGGCAATCATCCCTTGATATTTTGAAACCAGCGCCTGAAGATATGTGTTAGAACTCGGTAAGATCTTTCTATCGAGGTATTAAACGCTTTCAACGGCACAAAATAGAGCAAGATATGATCGCATCAAGCTCTACAGGAGTTCGGAGTGAAATCAGAAACATATGTGAATATATAGTTAATCTGTAACTTTTAATTAATGCATTTTAAATCAAGTTGGAACAATAGCTTTATAGCTCCGATCTATCTTTCCAACGAGATATAATACGCTCCAAACGTATAAACACACAGCAAGATATGAGTGTCACAAATACTTAGCCTTATCCCTATGATTTAGCGTTTTCAGCTAAAATAGATCACTTTTAGCGTAAATACAGTATATTTTAGTAATTAGGCAATCATCCCTTGATATGTTGAAACCAGCGCCTGAAGAAAAGTTTTAAAACTCGGTAAGATCTTTCCAACGAGATATTAAACGCTTTCAACGGCACAAAATAGAGCAAGATATGATCGCATCAAATTCTACACGAGCTCGGAGTGAAATCAGAAACATTTGTGAATATATGGTTAATCTGTAACTTTTAATTAATGCATTGTAAATGAAGTTGGAACAATAGCTTTAGAGCTCCGATCTATCTTTCCAACGAGATATAATACGCTCCAAACGGATAAACACACAGCAAGATATGAGTGTCACAAATACTTAGCCTTATCCCTATGATTTAGCGTTTTCAGCTAAAATAGATCACTTTTAGCGTAAATACAGTATATTTTAGTAATTAGGCAATCATCCCTTGATATGTTGAAACCAGCGCCTGAAGACAAGTTTTAGAACTCGGTAAGATGTTTCCAACGAGATATTAAACGCTTTCAACGGCACAAAATAGAGCAAGATATGATCGCATCAAATTCTACACGAGTTCGGAACGAACTCAGAAACATTTGTGAATATATGTTTCATCTGTAACTTTTAATTAATGAGTTGTAAATAAAGTTGGAACAATAGCTTTAGAGATCCGATCTATCTTTCCAACGAGATATAATACGCTCCAAACGGATAAACACACAGCAAGATATGAGTGTCACAAATAATTAGCCTTATCTCTATGATTTAGCGTTTTCAGCGAAAATAGAGCACATATAGCGTAAATACAGTGTATTTTAGTAATTTAGCAATCATCCCTTGATATTTTGAAACCAGCGCCTGAAGACAAGTTTTAGAACTCGATAATATCTTTCCAACGAGATATTAAACGCTTTCAATGGCACAAAATAGAGCAAGATATGATCGCATCAAATTCTACACCAGTTCGGAGTGAAATCAGACACATTTGTCAATATATGGTTAATCTGTAACTTTGAATTAATGCATTGTAAATGAAGTTGGAAAAATAGCTTTAGAGCTCCGATCTATATTTCCAACAAGATATAATACGCTCCAAACAGATAAACACACAGCAAGATATGAGTGTCACAAATACTTAGCCTTATCTCTATGATTTAGCGTTTTCAGCGAAAATATAGCACTTTTAACGTAAATGCAGTGTATTTTATTAATTAGGCAATTATCCCTTGATATATTGAAACCAGTGCCTGAATAAACGTTTTATAACTCGGTAAGATCTTTCCAACGAGATATTAAACGCTTTCAATGGCATAAAATATAGCAAGATATGATCGCATCAAGTTCTACACGAGTTCGGAGTGAAATCAGAAACTCTTGTGAATATATGGTTAATCTGTAACTTTAAATTAATGCATTGTAAATGAAGTTGGAACAATAGCTTTAGAGCTCCGATCTATCTTTCCAACGAGATATAATACGCTCCAAACGGATAAACACACAGCAAGATATGAGTGTCACAAATAGTTAGCCTTATCTCTATGATTTAGCGTTTTCACCGAAAATAGAGCACTTTTAGCGTAAATACAGTGTATTTTAGTAATTAGGAAATCATCCCTTGATATTTTGAAACCAGCGCCTGAAGACAAGTTTTAGAACTCGGTAAGATGTTTCCAACGAGATATTAAACGCTTTCAACGGCACAAAATAGAGCAAGATATGATCGCATCAAATTCTACACGAGTTTTGAATGAACTCAGAAACATTTGTGAATATATGTTTCATCTGTAACTTTTAATTAATGAGTTGTAAATAAAGTTGGAACAATAGCTTTAGAGATCCGATCTATCTTTCCAACGAGATATAATACGCTCCAAACGGATAAACACACAGCAAGATATGAGTGTCACAAATAATTAGCCTTATCTCTATGATTTAGCGTTTTCAGCGAAAATAGAGCACATTTAGCGTAAATACAGTGTATTTTAGTAATTTAGCAATCATCCCTTGATATTTTGAAACCAGCGCCTGAAGACAAGTTTTAGAACTCGATAATATCTTTCCAACGAGATATTAAACGCTTTCAACGGCACAAAATAGAGCAAGATATGATCGCATCAAATTCTACACCAGTTCGGAGTGAAATCAGACACATTTGTCAATATATGGTTAATCTGTAACTTTGAATTAATGCATTGTAAATGAAGTTGGAAAAATAGCTTTAGAGCTCCGATCTATATTTCCAACAAGATATAATACGCTCCAAACAGATAAACACACAGCAAGATATGAGTGTCACAAATACTTAGCCTTATCTCTATGATTTAGCGTTTTCAGCGAAAATATAGCACTTTTAACGTAAATGCAGTGTATTTTATTAATTAGGCAATTATCCCTTGATATATTGAAACCAGTGCCTGAATAAACGTTTTATAACTCGGTAAGATCTTTCCAACGAGATATTAAACGCTTTCAATGGCATAAAATATAGCAAGATATGATCGCATCAAGTTCTACACGAGTTCGGAGTGAAATCAGAAACTCTTGTGAATATATGGTTAATCTGTAACTTTAAATTAATGCATTGTAAATGAAGTTGGAACAACAGCTTTAGAGCTCCGATCTATCTTTCCAACGAGATATAATACGCTCCAAACGGATAAACACACAGCAAGATATGAGTGTCACAAATAGTTAGCCTTATCTCTATGATTTAGCGTTTTCAGCGAAAATAGAGCACTTTTAGCGTAAATACAGTGTATTTTAGTAATTAGGAAATCATCCCTTGATATTTTGAAACCAGCGCCTGAAGACAAGTTTTAGAACTCGGTATGATGTTTCCAACGAGATATTAAACGCTTTCAACGGCACAAAATAGAGCAAGATATGATCACATCAAATTCTACACGAGTTCGGAGTGAACTCAGAAACATTTGTGAACATATGCTTCATCTGTAACATTTAATTAATGCATTGTAAATGAAGTTGGAACAATAGCTTTAGAGCTCCGATCTATCTTTTCAACGATATATAATACGATCCAAACGGATAAACACACAGCAAGATATGAGTGTCACAAATACTTAGCCTTATCTCTATGATTTAGCGTTTTCAGCGAAAATAGAGCACTTTTAGCGTAAATACAGTGTATTTAAGTAATTAGGCAATCATCCCTTGATATTTTGAAACCGGAGCCTGAAGCAAATTTTAGAACTCGTAAAGATCTTTCCAACGAGATAATAAACGCTTTCAACGGCACAAAATAGAGCAAGATATGATCGCATCAAATTCTACACGAGTTCGGAGTGAAATCAGAAACATTTGTGAATATATGGTTAATACGTAACTTTTAATTAATGCATTGTAAATGAAGTTGGAACAATATCTTTAGAGCTCCGATCTATCTTTCCAAAGAGATATAATACGCTCCAAACGGATAAACACACAGCGAGATATGAGTGTCACCAATACTTAGCCTTATCTCTATGATTTATCGTTTTCAGCGAAAATAGAGCACTTTTTGCGTAAATACAGTGTAGTTTAGTAATTAGGCAATCATCCATTTATATTTTGAAACCATCGCCTGAACAAAAGTTTTAAAACTCGGTAAGATCTTTCCAACGAGGTATTAAACGCTTTCAACGGCACAAAATAGAGCAAGATATGATCGCATCAAATTCTACACGAGCTCGGAGTGAAATCAGAAACATTTGTCAATATATGGTTAATCTGTAACTTTTAATTAATGCATTGTAAATGAAGTTGGAACAATAGCTTTAGAGCTCCGATCTATCTTTCCAACGAGATATAATACGCTCCAAACGGATAAACACACAGCAAGATATGAGTGTCACAAATACTTAGCCTTATCTCTATTATTTAGCGTTTTCAGCTAAAATAGATCACTTTTAGCGTAAATACAGTATATTTTAGTAATTAGGCAATCATCCCTTGATATGTTGAAACCAGCGCCTGATATATTTTAGTAATTAGGCAATCATCCCTTGGGGATGCGTAGCGATGAAAGGTTGGGGTGTGGGCTGTTGCCCTAAATTCCGGCTTGTAGCTGTGCGGATGTGCTGGGTTACTTTTGTGGGCCGCAAGGTTTGTGATGGGCTTTGGACTAGCAGCGGATCCAGGGCGGATGACTGATGCTTGGATGTGCGGATGGGCCTTCTGGTGGGCTGCTGCCTGGATTCTTGGCCCGCGCGTGCTGAAGCTTCTTGGGGCCTGACTTTTTGCTGAATTTGACTGCTTTTGGGCTTTCGGACAGCCCTTGTGAGGGGTTTGACCTGGGCTTTTATTAGTGATACTGCATAGCAGTTTGGATTGGGCCGATGTAGGCTTGATGGGATTTCTTTTTGTGATATGAGCCGGGGGCCTGTCCCGTGCCTTTTCGAAATCTCCGAAAATCCTCTCTCCCCCCCTGCCGCGTGCGGGGGGGGGGGGTGAGGGATACGGTATATACTATTTTAGGTTAGCTTGCTACCTAGATAGTTCTTTTTGATTCTTTTGATGCATTGTAATGCTATTTTCTGGATATATATATTTACATTTTATCCAAAAAAATTGAAACCAGCGCCTGAAGACAAGTTTTAGAACTCGGTAAGATGTTTCCAACGAGATATTAAACGCTTTCAACGGCACAAAATAGAGCAAGATATGATCGCATCAAATTCTACACGAGTTCGGAGTGAACTCAGAAACATTTGTGAATATATGTTTCATCTCTAACTTTTAATTAATGAATTGTAAATAAAGTTGGAACAATAGCTTTAGAGATCCGATCTATCTTTCCAACGAGATATAATACGCTCCAAACGGATAAACACACAGCAAGTTATGAGTGTCACAAATAATTAGCCTTATCTCTATGATTTAGCGTTTTCAGCGAAAATAGAGCACTTTTAGCGTAAATACAGTGTATTTTAGTAATTAGGCAATAATCCCTTGATATTTTGAAACCAGCGCCCGAAGACATGTTTTAGAACTCGATAATATTTTTCCAACGAGATATTAAACGCTTTCAACGGCACAAAATAGAGCAAGATATGATCGCATCAAATTCTACACGAGTTCGGAGTGAAATCAGAAACATTTGTGAATATATGGTTAATCTGTAACTTTTAATTAATGCATTGTAAATGAAGTTGGAACAATAGCTTTAGACCTCCGATCTATCTTTCCAACGACATATAATACGCTCCAAACGGATAAACACACAGCAAGATATGAGTGTCACAAATACTTAGCCTTATCTCTATGATTTAGCGTTTTCAGCGAAAATAAAGCACTTTTTGCGTAAATACTGTGTATTTTAGTAATTAAGCAATCATCCCTTGATATTTTGAAACCAGCGCCTGAAGACATGTTTTAGAACTCGATAATATTTCTTTTATTGCTTGGCTTGCATTCCGGGGCCGGCTAGCCACATATGATAAATTGGGATATCTTGATGTTGTTAATGTGTGCCCATTTTGTAAGGGTGGACCGGAAACGGTTTCACACCTATATTTTGAGTGTACTTTTACAGGACAGATTTGGAGATTGGTGCGTGAATGGCTTGGACTCTTTAGGCAAATGACAACACTCCAAAGTGCAGTCAAATGGATAAAGAAGGAGCACCATAGAGCGCATGTGAAGGCCAAAGCTGTTAGGCTATCTTTTTGCTACACTATATATTGGATATGGCGTATAAGAAATGCGATTTGCTTTGATGGGGCCAAGACAACGGTGATAGATATGGTCAAGAGAATCAAGTTTATGGTGTACAAAGTGCTCTACTACATGTATCCCTTAAATAGGATAACATTCTGATTTTGCATAATTTTTGTTGTTTTGTCACCCTTTGTGATAGCTAGCATTGCTATATAGCTAGAGGGACTTTTTGGTTTTTGGTTGAGCGGATGTGGTATCCTTACTTGGGATGACCCATATGATGTGTTTTGCTACTGTACAGTTGTACATAAACTCTTTGGATATATATATTTACAGTTTATCCAAAAAAATAGAACTCGATAATATCTTTCCAACGAGATATTAAACGCTTTCAACGGCACAAAATAGAGCAAGATATGATCGCAGCAAATTCTACACCAGTTCGGAGTGAAATCAGAAACATTTGTCAATATATGGTTAATCTGTAACTTTTAACTAATGAAGTGAAATCAGAAACATTTGTCAATATATGGTTAATCTGTAACTTTTATCAAGGGATGATTGCCTAATTACTAAAATACACTGTATTTACGTTAAAAGTCCTCTATTTTCGCTGAAAACAGTAGCAGCAGTAGCAGTAGCAGCAGTAGCAGCAGCAGCAGCAGCAGTAGCAGCAGCAGCAGCAGCAGCAGCAGCAGTAGCAGCAGTAGCAGCAGTAGTAGCAGTAGTAGTAGTAGTAGTAGTAGTAGTAGTAGTAGTAGTAGTAGTAGTAGTAGTAGTAGTAGTAGTAGTAGTAGTAGTAGTAGAGCACAAAATAGAATTTTGAAACCAGCGCCTGACGACAAGTTTTAGAATTCAGTAAGATCTTTCCAACGAGATACTAAATGCTTTCAACGGCACAAAATAGAGCAAGATATGACCGCATCAAATTCTACACGAGTTCAGAGTGAAATCAGAAACATTTGTGAATATATGGTTAATCTGTAACTTTTAATTAATGCATTGTAAATTAAGTTGGAACAATAGCTTTAGAGCTCCGATCTATCTTTCCAACGAGATATAATACGCTCCAAATGGATCAACACACAGCAAGATATGAGTGTCACAAATACTTAGCCTTATCTCTATGATTTAGCGTTTTCAGCGAAAATAGAGCACTTTTAGCGTAAGTACTGTGGATTTTTGAAATTAGGCAATCATCCCTTGATATTTTGAAACCAGCGAGTGAAGACATGTTTTAGAACTCGATAATATCTTTCTAACGAGATATTAAACGCTTTCAACGGCACAAAATAGAGCAAGATATGATCGCATCAAATTCTACACCAGTTCGGAGTGAAATCAGAAACATTTGTCAATATATGGTTAATCTGTAACTTTTAATTAATGCATTGTAAATAAGTTGGAACAATAGCTTTAGAGCTCCGATCTATCTTTCCAACGAGATATAATACGCTCCAAACGGACAAACACACAGCTAGATATGAGTGTCACAAATACATAGCCTTATCTCTATGATTTAGGGTTTTCAGCGAAAATAGAGCACTTTTAGCGTAAATACAGTGTATTTTAGTAATTAGGCAATCATCCCTTGATATTTTGAAACCGGAGCCTGAAGCAAATTTTAGAACTCGTAAAGATCTTTCCAACGAGATATTAAACGCTTTCAACAGCACAAAATAGAGAAAGATATGATCGCATCAAATTCTACACGAGTTCGGTGTGAAAGCAGAAACATTTGTGAATATATGGTTAATCCGTAACTTTTAATTAATGCATTGTAAATGAAGTTGGAAAAATATCTTTAGAGCTCCGATCTATCTTTCCAAAGAGATATAATACGCTCCAAACGGATAAACCCACAGCAAGATTTGAGTGTCACAAATACTTAGCCTTATCTCTATGATTTAGCGTTTTCAGCGAAAATAGAGCACTTTTAGCGTAAATACAGTGTATTTTAGTAATTAGGCAATCATCCCTTGATATTCTGAAACCAGAGCCTGAAGACAAGTTTTAGAAGTCGGTAAGATCTTTCAACGAGATATTAAACGCTTTCAACAGCACAAAATAGAGCAATTTATGATCGCATTTAATTTTACACGAGTTCGGAGTGAAATCAGAAACATTTGTGAATATATGGTTAATCTGTAACTTTTAATTAATGCATTGTAAATGAAGTTGGAAGAATAGCTTTAGAGCTCCGATCTATCTTTCCAACGAGATATAATACGCTCGAAACGGATAAACACACAGAAAGATATGAGTGTCATAAATACTTAGCCTTATCTTTATGATTTAGCGTTTTCAGCAAAAATAGAGCACTTTTAGCGTGAATACAGTGCATTTTAGTAATTAGGCAATCGTCCCTTGATATGTAAACCAGCGCCTGAAGACATGTTTTAGAACTCGGTAAGGACTTTCAACGGCACAAAATAGAGCAAGATGTGATGGCCTCAAATTCTACACGAGTTCGGAGTGAAATCAGAAACATTTGTGAATATATGGTTAATGTGTAACTTTTAATTAATGAATTGTAAATGAAGTTGGAACAATAGCTTTAGAGCTCCGATCTATCTTTCCAACGAGATATAATACGATCCAAACGGATAAACACACAGCAAGATATGAGTGACACAAATACTTAGCCTTATCTCTAAGATTTAGCGTATTCAGCGAAAATAGAGCACTTTTAGCGTAAATACAGTGTATTTTAGTAATTCGGCAATCATCCCTTGATATTTTGAAACCAGCGCCTGAAGACAAGTTTTAGAACTCGGTATGATATTTCCAACGAGATATTAAACGCTTTCAACGATACAAAATAGAGCAAGATATGATCGCATCAAATTCTACACGAGTTCGGAGTGAAATCAGAAACATTTGTGAATATATCATTAATCTGTAACTTTTAATTAATGCATTGTAAATGAAGTTGAAACAATAGTTTTAGAGCTCCGATCTATCTTTCCAACGAGATATATTACGCTCCAAACGGATAAACCGAAACAAAATATAAGTGTCACAAATACTTAGCCTTATCTCTATGATTTAGCGTATTCAGCGAAAATAGAGCACCTTTAGCGTAAATAAAGTGTATTTTAGTAATTAGGCAATCATCCCTTGATATTTTGAAACCAGCGCCTGAAGACAAGTTTTAGAACTCGGTAAGAGATTTCCAACGAGATATTAAACGCTTTCAACGGCACAAAATAGAGCCATATATGATCGCATCAAATTCTACACGAGTTCAGAGTGAAATCAAAAAAATTTGTAAATATATGGTTAATCTGTAACTTTTAAATAATGCATTGTAAATGAAGTTGGAACAATAGCTTTCGAGCCCCTATCTATCTTTGCAACGAGATATAATACGCTCCAAATGGATAAACACACAGCAAGATATGAGTGTCACAAATACTTAGCCTTATCTCCATGATTTAGCGTTTTCAGTGAAAATAGAGCACTTTTAGCGTAAATACAGTGTAATTTAGTAATTAGGCAATGATTCATTGATATTTTGAAACCAACGCCTGAAGACAAGTTTTGGAACTCGGTATGATATTTCCAACGAGATATTAAACGCTTTGAACGGCACAAAATAGATCAAGATATGATCGCATCAAATTCTACACGAGTTCAGAGTGAAATCAGAAACATTTGTAAGTATATCGTTAATCTGTAACTTTTAATTAATGCATTGTAAATGAAGTTGGAACAATAGCTTTAGAGCTCTGATCTATGTTTCCAACGAGATATAATACGCTCCAAATGGGTAAACACACACCAAGATATGAGTGTCACAAATCCTTAGCTGTAACCCTATGATTTAGCGTTTTCAGCGAAAATAGAGCACCTTTAGCGTAAATACAGTGTATTTTAGTAATTAGGCAATCATCCTTGATATTTTGAAACCAGCGCCTGAAAACAAGTTTTAAAACTCGGTAAGATCTTTCCAACGAGATATTAAACAAATTCAACGACAAAAAATAGAGCAAGATATGATCGCATCAAATTCTACAGGAGTTCAGAGTGATAATAATAATAGTAATAATAATAATAGTAATAATAATAATAGTAATAATAATAATAATAACAATAATAATAATAATAGTAATAATAATAATATTAGTAATAATAATAATAATAATAATAATAATAATAATAATAATAATAATAATAATAATAATAATAATAATTAGGCAATTATCCCTTAATATTTTGAAACCAGCGCCTGACGAAAAGTTTTAGAACTCAGTAGGATCTTTCCAACGAGATACTAAACGCTTTCAACGGCACAAAATAGAGCAAGATATGACCGCATCAAATTCTACACGAGTTCAGAGTGAAATCAGAAACATTTGTGAATATATGGTTAATCTATAAATTTTAATTAATGCATTGTAAATGAAGTTGGAACAATAGTTTTAGAGCTCCGATCTATCTTTCCAACGAGATATATTACGCTCTAAACACATAACAAGATATGAGTGTCACAAATACTTAGCCTTATCTCTATGATTTAGCGTTTTCAGCGAAAATAGAGCACTTTTAGCCTAAATAAAGTGTATTTTATTAATTCGGCAACCATCCCTCGATATTTTGTAACCAGAAC
>CAMAPE010000045.1:12837500-12847500 GCA_945859875.1 Cuscuta europaea
CGATCTATCTTTCCAACGAGATATAATACGCTCCAAACGGATAAACACACAGCAAGATATGAGTGTCACAAATACTTAGGCTTATCTCTATGATTTAGCGTTTTCAGCGAAAATAGAGCACCTTTAGCGTAAATACAGTGCATTTTAGTAATTAGGCAATCATCCCTTGATATTTTGAAACCAGTTCCAAAAGACAAGTTTTAGAACTCGGTAAGATCGTTCCAACGAGATATTAAACGCTTTCAACGGCACAAAATAGAGCAAGATATGATCGCATCAAATTCTACACGAGTTCGGAGTGAAATCAGAAACATTTGTGAATATCTGGTTAATCTGTAACTTTTAATTAATGCATTGTAAATGAAGTTAAAACAATAGCTTTAGAGCTCCGATCTATATTTCCAACAAGATATAATACGCTCGAAACGGATAAACACACAGCAAGATATGAGTGTCACAAATACTTAGCCTTATCTCTATGATTTAGCGTTTCAGCGAAAATAGAGCACTTTTAGCGTAAATACAGTGTATTTTAGTAATTAGGAAATCATCCTTTGATATTTTGAAACCAGCGCCTGAAGACAAGTTTTACAACTCGCTAAGATCTTTCCAACGAGATATTAAACGCTTTCAGCAGCACAAAATAGAGCAAGATATGATCGCATCACATTCTACACGAGTTCAGAGTGAAATCAGAAACATTTGTGAATATATGGTTAATCTATAACTTTTTATTAATTCATTGTAAACGAAGTTGGAACAATAGTTTTAAAGCTCCGATCTATCTTTCCAACGAGATATAATACGCTCCAAACGGATAAACACATAGCAAGATATGAGTGTCACAAATACTTAGCCTTATCTCTATGATTTAGCGTTTTCAGCGAAAATAGAGCACTTTTAGCGTAAATACAGTGTATTTTAGTAATTAGGCAATCATCCCTTGATATTCTGAAACCAGAGCCTGAAGACAAGTTTTAGAACTCGGTAAAATCATTCCAACCAGATATTAAACGCTTTCAACGGTACAAAATAGAGCGAGATATGATCGCATCAAATTCTACACGAGTTCGGAGTGAAATTAGAAACATTTGTGAATATACGGTTAATATGTAACTTTTAATTAATGCATTGTAAATGAAGTTGGAACAATAGCTTTAGAGCTCCGATCTATCTTTCCAACGAGATATAATACGCTCCCAACGGATAAACACACAGCAAAATATGAGTGTCACAAATACTAGCCTTATCTCTATGATTTAGCGTTTTCAGCGAAAATAGAGCTCTTTTAGCGTAAATACAGTGTATTTTAGTAATTAGGCAATCATCCCTTGATATTCTGAAACCAGAGCTTGAAGACAAGTTTTAGAACTCGTTAAGATATTTCCAACGAGATATTATACGTTTTCAACGGCACAAAATAGAGCATGATATGATCGCATCACATTCTACACGAGTTCAGAGTGAAATCAGAAACATTTGTGAATATATGGTTAATCTATAACTTTTTATTAATTCATTGTAAACGAAGTTGGAACAATAGCTTTAGATCTCCGATCTATCTTTCGAACGCAATATAATACGCTCCAAATGGATAAAGACACAGCAAGATATGAGTATCACAAATACGTAGCCTTATCTCTATGATTTAGCGTTTTCAGCGAAAATAGAGCACTTTTAGCGTAAATACAGTGTATTTCAGTAATTAGGCAATCATCCCTTGATACTTTGAAACCCGCGCCTGAAGACAAGTTTTATAACTCGGTAAGATCTTTCCAAAGAGATATTAAACGCTTTCAACGGCACAAAATAGAGCAAGATGTGATTGCATCAAATTCTACACGAGTTCGGAGTGAAATCAGAAACATTTGTGAATATATGGTTAATCTGTAACTTTTAATTAATCCATTGTAAATGAAGTTGGAAAATAGCTTTAGAGCTCCGATCTATCTTTCCAACGAGATATAATACGCTCGAAATGGATAAACACACAGCAAGATATGAGTTTCACAAATACTTAGCCTTATCTCTATGATTTAGCGTTTTCAGCGAAAATAGAACACTTTTAGCGTAAATACAGTGTATTTTAGTAATCAGGCAATCATCCCTTGATATTTTGAAACCAGCGCCTGAAGACAAGTTTTAGAACTCGGTAAGATCTTTCAACGAGATATTAAACGCTTTCAACGGCACAAAATAGAGCAAGATATGATCGCATCAAATTCGACACGAGTTCGGAGTGAAATCAGAAACATTTGTGATTATATGGTTAATATGTAACTTTTAACTAATGCATTGTAAATGAAATTGGAACAATAGTTTTAAAGCTCCGATCTATCTTTCCAACGAGATATAATACGCTCCAAACGGATAAACACATAGCAAGATATGAGTGTCACAAATACTTAGCCTTATCTCTATGATTTAGCGTTTTCAGCGAAAATAGAGCACTTTTAGCGTAAATACAGTGTAGTTTAGTAATTAGGCAATCATCCCTTGATATTCTGAAACCAGAGCCTAAAGACAAGTTTTAGAACTCGGTAAACTCATTCCAACCAGATATTAAACGCTTTCAACGGTACAAAATAGAGCAAGATATGATCGCATCAAATTCTACACGAGTTCGGAGTGAAATTAGAAACATTTGTGAATATACGGTTAATATGTAACTTTTAATTAATGCATTGTAAATGAAGTTGGAACAATAGCTTTAGAGCTCCGATCTATCTTTCCAACGAGATATAATACGCTCCCAACGGATAAACACACAGCAAGATATGAGTGTCACAAATACTAGCCTTATCTCTATGATTTAGCGTTTTCAGCGAAAATAGAGCTCTTTTAGCGTAAATACAGTGTATTTTAGTAATTAGGCAATCATCCCTTGATATTCTGAAACCAGAGCTTGAAGACAAGTTTTAGAACTCGTTAAGATATTTCCAACGAGATATTATACGTTTTCAACGGCACAAAATAGAGCATGATATGATCGCATCACATTCTACACGAGTTCAGAGTGAAATCAGAAACATTTGTGAATATATGGTTAATCTATAACTTTTTATTAATTCATTGTAAACGAAGTTGGAACAATAGCTTTAGATCTCCGATCTATCTTTCCAACGCAATATAATACGCTCCAAATGGATAAAGACACAGCAAGATATGAGTGTCACAAATACGTAGCCTTATCTCTATGATTTAGCGTTTTCAGCGAAAATAGAGCACTTTTAGCGTAAATACAGTGTATTTCAGTAATTAGGCAATCATCCCTTGATACTTTGAAACCCGCGACTGAAGACAAGTTTTATAACTCGGTAAGATCTTTCCAAAGAGATATTAAACGCTTTCAACGGCACAAAATAGAGCAAGATGTGATTGCATCAAATTCTACACGATTTCGGAGTGAAATCAGAAACATTTGTGAATATATGGTTAATCTGTAACTTTTAATTAATCCATTGTAAATGAAGTTGGAAAATAGCTTTAGAGCTCCGATCTATCTTTCCAACGAGATATAATACGCTCGAAATGGATAAACACACAGCAAGATATGAGTTTCACAAATACTTAGCCTTATCTCTATGATTTAGCGTTTTCAGCGAAAATAGAGCACTTTTAGCGTAAATACAGTGTATTTTAGTAATCAGGCAATCATCCCTTGATATTTTGAAACCAGCGCCTGAAGACAAGTTTTAGAACTCGGTAAGATCTTTCCAACGAGATATTAAACGCTTTCAACGGCACAAAATAGAGCAAGATATGATCGCATCAAATTCAACACGAGTTCGGAGTGAAATCAGAAACATTTGTGATTATATGGTTAATATGTAACTTTTAACTAATGCATTGTAAATGAAATTGGAACAATAGTTTTACAGCTCCGATCTATCTTTCCAACGAGATATAATACGCTCCAAACGGATAAACACATAGCAAGATATGAGTGTCACAAATACTTAGCCTTATCTCTATGATTTAGCGTTTTCAGCGAAAATAGAGCACTTTTAGCGTAAATACAGTGTATTTTAGTAATTAGGCAATCATCCCTTGATATTCTGAAACCAGAGCCTGAAGACAAGTTTTAGAACTCGGTAAAATCATTCCAACGAGATATTAAACGCTTTCAACGGTACAAAATAGAGCAAGATATGATCGCATCAAATTCTACACGAGTTCGGAGTGAAATTAGAAACATTTGTGAATATACGGTTAATATGTAACTTTTAATTAATGCATTGTAAATGAAGTTGGAAAAATAGCTTTAGAGCTCCGATCTATCCTTACAACGAGATATAAGACGATCCAAACGGATAAACACACAGCAAGATATGAGTGTCACAAATACTTAGCCTTATCTCTATGAATTAGCGTTTTCCACGAAAATAGAGCACTTTTAGCGTAAATACAGTGTATTTTAGTAATTAGGCAATCATTCCTTGATATTTTGTAACCAGCGCCTGAAGAAAAGTTTTAGAACTCGGTAAGTTCTTTCAAACGAGATATTAAACGCTTTCAACGGCACAAAATAGAGCAAGATATGATCGCATCAAATTCTACACGAGTTCGGAGTGAACTCAGAAACATTTGTGAATATGTGCTTTATCTGTAATTTTTAATTAATGCATTGTAAATGAAGTTGGAACAATAGATTTAGAGCACCGATCTATCTTTCCAACGAGATATAATACGCTCCAAACGGATAAACACACAGCAAGATATGAGTGTCACAAATACTTAGCCTTATCTCTATGATTTAGCGTTTTCAGAGAAAATAGAGCACTTTTAGCGTAAATACAGTGTATTTTAGTAATTAGGCAATCATCCCTTTATATTCTGAAACCAGAGCCTGAGGACAAGTTTTATAACTCGGTAAGATCTTTCCAACGAGATATTAAACGCTTTCAACGGCACAAATTAGAGCATGATATGATCGCATCACATTCTACACGAGTTCGGAGTGAAATCAGAAACATTTGTGAATATATGGTTAACCTGTAACTCTTAATTAATGCATTGTAAATGAAGTTGGAATAATATCTTTAGATCTCCGATCTATCTTTCCAACGAGATATAATACGCTCCAAATGGATAAACACACATCAAGATATGAGTGTCACAAATACTTAGCCTTATCTCTATTATTTAGCGTTTTCAGCGAAAATAGAGGACTTTTAGCGTAAATACAGTGTATTTTAGTAATTAGGCAATCATCCCTTGATATTCTGAAACCAGAGCCTGAAGACAAGTTTTAGAACTCGGTAAGATCTTTCCAACGAGATATTAAAGGCTTTCAACGGCACAAAATAGAGCATGATATGATCGCATCACATTCTACACGAGTTCGGAGTGAAATCAGAAACATTTGTGAATATATGGTTAATCTGTAACTTTTAATTAATGCATTGTAAATGAAGTTGGAACAATAGCTTTAGATCTCCGATCTATCTTTCTAACGAGATATAATACGCTCCAAATGGATGAACACACAGCAAGATATGAGTGTCACAAATACATAGCCTTATCTCTATGAGTTAGCGTTTTCAGCGAAAATAGAGCACTTTTAGCGTAAATACAGTGTCTTTTAGTGATTAGGCAATCATCCCTTGATACTTTGAAACCCGCGCCTGAAGACAAGTTTTAGAACTCGGTAAGACCTTTCCAACGAGATATTAAACGCTTATAACGGCACAAAATAGAGCAAGATGTGATCGCCTCAAATTCTACACGAGTTCGGAGTGAAATCAGAAACATTTGTGAATATATGGTTAATCCGTAACTTTTAATCAATGCAATGTAAATGAAGTTGGAACAATAGCTTTAGAGCTCCGATCTATCTTTCCAACGATATATAATACGCTCAGATTTGATAAACACACAGCAAGATATGAGTGTCACAAATACTTAGCCTTATCTCTATGATTTTGCGTTTTCAGCGAAAATAGAGCACTTTTAACGTAAATGTAGTGTAATTTATAATTAGGCAATCATCCCTTGATATTTTGAAACCAGCGCCTAAAGACATGTTTTAGAACTCGGTAAGATCTTTCCAACGAGATATTAAACGCTTTCAACGGCACAAAATAGAGCAAGATAAGATCGCATCAAATTCTACACGAGTTAGGAGTGAAATCAGAAACATTTGTGAATATATGGTTAATCTGTAACTTTTAATTAATGCATTGTAAATGAAGTTGGAACAATAGCTTTAGAGAGCCGATCTATATTTCCAACGAGATATAATACGCTCCAAACGGATAAACACACAGCAAGATATGAGTGTCACAAATACTTAGCCTTATCTCTATGATTTAGCGTTTTCAGCGAAAATAGAGCACTTTTAGCGTAAATACAGTGTATGTTAGTAATTAGGCAATCATCCCTTCATATTTTCAAACCAGCGCCTGAAGAAAAGTTTTAGAACTCGGTAAGATCTTTCCAACGAGATATTAAACGCTTTCAACGGCAGAAAATAGAGCAAGATATGATCACATCAAATTCTACACGAGTTCGGAGTGAAATCAGAAACATTTGTGAATATATGGTTAATCCGTAACTTTTAATTAATGCATTGTAAATGAAGTTGGAACAATAGCTTTAGAGCTCCGATCTATCTTTCCAACGATATATAATACGCTCAGAACTGATAAACACACAGCAAGATATGAGTGTCACAAATACTTAGCCTTATCTCTATGATTTTGCGTTTTCAGCGAAAATAGAGCACTTTTAACGTAAATGTAGTGTATTTTACTATTAGGCAATCATCCCTTGATATTTTGAAACCAGCGCCTGAAGACATGTTTTAGAACTCGGTAAGATCTTTCCAACGAGATATTAAACGCTTTCAACGGCACAAAATAGAGCAAGATAAGATCGCATCAAATTCTACACGAGTTAGGAGTGAAATCAGAAACATTTGTGAATATATGGTTAATCTGTAACTTTTAATTAATGCATTGTAAATGAAGTTGGAACAATAGCTTTAGAGCGCCGATCTATATTTCCAACGAGATATAATACGCTCCAAACGGATAAACACACAGCAAGATATGAGTGTCACAAATACTTAGCCTTATCTTTATGATTTAGCGTTTTCAGCGAAAATAGAACACTTTTAGCGTAAATACAGTGTATTTTGGTAATTAGGCAATCATCCCTTGATATTTTCATACCAGCGCTTGAAGACAAGTTTTAGAACTCGGTAAGATCTTTCCAACGAGATATTATACGTTTGGGTTAGGTGGATTCATGGGGTCTATCTTAATGGTAGAGGTGTTTGGGAGTTCACACCTCATAATAGGGACTCCCAACTTATTAAGAAGATTGCTCTGATTAGGGATCAAATTTTATCCCATTTTGATAACATTCATGATGCCATCAATTTTCTTGATGGCTGCCAAGCTAATGGCAAACTTTCTTCGGCCAAAGTCTACAACCTTCTTAGAACTAAGGGGGGAACTCATATGTGGATGTCTTTCATTTGGAAGAACTACATCCCCCCCAAGTTCTCCTTCACGGCTTGGCTTGCCTTTCGGAATAGGCTGGCCACTTTTGATAACCTTCATAGACTTGACGTTGTCAATGTCTGCCCTTTGTGTAAGGGTGGTCCGGAAACGGTACCACACCTATTTTTTGCTTGTTCTTTTTCAGGAAAGGTGTGGCATAGAGTAAAGACCTGGTTGGACATACCTCGGGAGATGGGAACCATGCTTAGCTCGTTGAAATGGATCAAGAGGAAGAGGCAGGGCTCGGGGATAAAAGCTAAAGCGGCTAGGATTGCTTTCTGCTACTCAATCTATTGTATTTGGATGACTCGGAATGCCACATCCTTTGATGGCTTGATACCAAATGAAGATGTTGTTTTTGCTAAAATTCAGTACATGGTCTATAAGATTTTGTATAGCATTTATCCTTTTGAAGTTGTAATGTTTTGAGTCCGTGGTTTTGTCACACACCGTGTTGGTGTGTTGGCGTTTTTTGGACTGTTTTTTGCTCTTTGTGCTGCTGCCCCTTTGCTCTTGTTTGCACCTCTTTGTCTAGGTGTGGGCTGTTTCTGGCTTAGGGTCGCCTTGTGTTTCGTGTTGGCTATCCATTGTGTTGGATAGCCTCATTTTTGTTTCTTTTCTCGCTTGTACATTCTTTTACCCCCCTCTTCTCTTGGGTGTATATTCAATATACTTACAGTTCACCCAAAAACAATATAAACCATTGACTAAAGACAAGTTTTAGAAGTCGGGAAGAGCTTTCCAACGAGATATTAAACGCTTTCAACCGCACAAAATATAGCAAGATATGATCGCATCAAATTCTACACGAGTTCGGAGTGAAATCAGAAACATTTGTGAATATATGGTTAATCTGTAACTTTTAATTATTGCATTGTAAATTAAGTTGGAACAATAGCTTTAGATCTCCGATCTATCATTCCAACGAGATATAATACGCTCGAAACGAATACACACACAACAAGATATGAGTGTCAAAAATACTTAGCCTTATCTCTATCATTTAGCGTTTTCAGCGAAAATAGAGCACTTTTAGCGTAAATACAGTGTATTTTAGTAATTAGGCAATCATCCCTTGATATTTTAAAACCAGCTCCTGAAGACAAATTTTAGAACTCAGTAAGATCTTTCCAACTAGATATTAAACGCTTTCAACTGCACAAAATAGAGAAAGATATGATCGCATCAAATTCTACACGAGTTCGAAGTGAAATCAGAAACATTTGTGAATATATGATTAAGCTGTAACTTTTAATTAATGCATTGTAAATGAAGTTGGAACAATAGCTTTAGACCTCCGATCTATCTTTCCAGCGAGATATAATACGCCCCAAACGGATAAACACACAGCAGGATATGAGTGTCACAAATACTTAGCCTTATCTCTATGATTTAGCGTTTTCAGCTAAAATAGAGCACTTTTAGCGTAAATACAGTGTATTTTAATAATTAGGAAATAATCCCTTGATATTTTGAAACCAGCGCCTGAAGACAAGTTTTAAAAATCGGTAAGATTATTCAAACGATGTATTAAACGCTTTCAACGGGACAAAATAGAGCACTTTTAGCGTAAATACAGTGTATTTTAGTAATTAGGCAATCATCCCTTGATATTTTGAAACCAGCGCCTGAAGACAAGTTTTATAAATCGGTAAGATCTTTCCAAAGAGATATTAAACGCTTTCAACAGCACAAAATAGAGCAAGATATGATCGCATCAAATTCTACACGAGTTCAGAGTGAAATCAGAAACATTTGTGAATATATAGTTAATCTGTAACTTTTAATTAATGCATTGTGAATAAATTTGGAACAATAGATTTAGATCTCCGATCTATCTTTCCAACGAGATATAATACGCTCCAAACGGATAAACACACAGCAAGATATGAGTGTCACAAATACTTAGCCTTATCTCTATGATTTAGCGTTTTCAGCGAAAATAGAGCACTTTAAGCGTAAATACATTGTATTTTAGTAATTAGGAAATCATCCCTTGATATTTTGAAACCAGAGCCTGAAGACAAGTTTTAGAACTCGGTAAGATCTTTCCAACGAGATATTAAACGATTTTAAAGGCAAAAAATAGAGCAAGATATGATCGCATCAAATTATACACGAGTTCGGAGTGAAATCAGAAACTTTTGTGAATATATGGTTAATCTGTAACTTTTAAATAATGCATTGTAAATTAAATTGGAACAATAGCTTTAGATCTCCGATCTATCTTTCCAATGAGATATAATACGCTCCAAACGGATAAACACACAGCAAGATATGAGTGTCCCAAATACTTAGCCATATATCTATTATTTAGCGTTTTCAGCGAAAATAGAGTACTTTTAGCGTAAATACAGTGTATTTTAGTAATTAGGCAATCATCCCTTGATATTTTGAAACCAGAGCCTGAAGACAAGTTCTAGAACTCGGTAAGATCTTTCCAACGAGATATTAAACGCTTTCAGCGGCACAAAATAGATCAAGATATGATC
>CAMAPE010000045.1:12852500-12857500 GCA_945859875.1 Cuscuta europaea
CCGTTGAAAGCGTTTAATATCTCGATGGAAAGATCTTACCGAGTTCTAGAACTTGTCTTCAGGCGCTGGTTTCAAAATATCAAGGGATGATTGCCTAATTACTAAAATGCACTGTATTTACGCTAAAAGTGCTCTATTTTCGCTGAAAACGCTTAATCATAGAGATAAGGCTAAGTATTTGTGTCACTCATATCTTGCTGTGTGTTTATCCGTTTGGATCGTATTATATCTCGTTGGAAAGATAGATCGGAGCTCTAAAGCTATTTTCCAACTTCATTTACAATGCATTAATTAAAAGTTACAGATTAACCATATATTCACAAATGTTTCTGATTTCACTCCGAACTCGTGTAGAATTTGAGGCGATCACATCTTGCTCTATTTTGTGCCGTTGAAAGCGTTTAATATCTCGTTGGAAAGATCATACCGATTTCTAAAACTTTTCTTCAGGCGCTGGTTTCAAAGTATCAAGGGATGATTGGCTAATTACTGAAATACACTGTATTTACGCTAAAAGTGCTCTATTTTCGCTGAAAACGCTAAATCATAGAGATAAGGCTAAGTATTTGTGACACTCATATCTTGATGTGTGTTTATCCATTTGGAGCGTATTATATCTCGTTGGAAAGATAGATATGAGATCTAAAGCTATTGTTCCAACTTCATTTACAATGCATTAATTAAAAGTTACAGATTAACCATATATTCACAAATGTTTCTGATTTCACTCCAGACTCGTGTAGAATTTGATGCGATCATATCTTGCTATATTTTGTGCCATTGAGAGCATTTAATATCTCGTTGAAAGATTTTACCGAGTTCTAAAACTTGTCTTCAGGAGCGGGTTTCAAAGTATCAAGGGATGATTGCCTAATTACTAAAATACACTGTATTTACGCTAAAAGTACTCTATTTTCGCTGAAAACGATAAATCATAGAGATAAGCCTAAGTATTTGTGACACTCATATCTTGCTGTGTGTTTATCCGTTTGGAGCGTATTATATCTCGTTGGAAAGATAGATCGGAGCTCTAAAGCTATTTTCCAACTTCATTTACAATGGATTAATTAAAAGTTACAGATTAACCATATATTCACAAATGTTTCTGATTTCACTCCGAACTCGTGTAGAATTTGATGCGATCATATCTTGCTCTATTTTGTGCCGTTGAAAGCGTTTAATATCTCGTTGGGTAGATCTTATTGAGTTCTAAAACTTGTCTTCAGGCGCTGGTTTCGAAATATCAAGGGATGATTGCCTAATTACTAAAATACATTGTATTTACGCTAAAAGTGCTCTATTTTCGTTGAAATTGCTAAATAATAGAGATAAGGCTAAGTATTTGTGACACTCATATCTTACTGTGTGTTTATCCGTTCAGAGCGTATTATATCTCGTCGGAAAGATAGATCAGAGCTCTAAGGATGTTTTTATTTGGACCGTAATTTGTTGGTCTGGTCTGGTCTAGTTTGTTTTGGTGTGGTTTGTTTTGGTCTAGTTTGGTCTGGTCTGGTCTGAAATTTTATTTTTTATATTTTTTGCGTAAATAGTTTATTATATATATATATATATATTATAATCCATAACTAATTATATTTTATTCATTTGTAATTAAAAATAATAATAATCCTTCCAGCATGCTAAAATTTTGTCTATTCGTTATAAAATTAATAATACTAATACTAATAACACTAATAATAATAATAATAATAATAATAATAATAATGATAATGATAATAATAATAATAATAATAATAATAATCACAATAATGATAATAATGATAATAATGATAATAATGATAATACTGATAATACTGATAATAATGATAATAATGATAATAATGATAATAATAATAATGACAATAATAATAATAATAATACTAATACTACTACTACTACTACTACTACTACTACTACTACTACTAATAATAATAATAATAATAATAATAATAATAATAATAATAATAATAATAATTAGAATAACAACAACAACAATAATAATAATAATAATAATAATAATAATAATAATAATAATAATAAAAACAACAATAATAACAATAATAATAATAATAACAATAACAACAACAACAAGAATAATAATAATAATAATAATAGTAATAATAATAATAGTAATAGTAATAATAATAATGATAATAATAATAATAATAATATAATAATAATAATATAATAATAATAATAATAATAATAACAATAATAATAATAATAATAATAATAATAATAATAATAATAATAATAACAATAATAATAATAATAATAATAATATTAATAATAATAATAATAATAATAATGCTAATAATAATGATGATAATAATAATAATAATAATAATAATAATAATAATAATAATAATAATAATAATAATAATAATAATAATAATAATAATAATAATAATAATAAAATATGGTCTGGTCTGGTCTCGTCTGGTCTGTTTTAGTCTGGTCTGATCTGGTTTGGTCTTTTCTGGTCTGGTGTGGTCTGGGACGAATTACAGTCCAAGTAAAAACAACCTAAAGCTATTGTTCCAACTTCATTTACAATGCATTAATTAAAATTTACAGATTACCGATATATTCGCAAATGTTTCTGATTTCACTCCGAACTCGTGTAGAATTTGATGCGATCATATCTTCCTCTATTTTGTGCCGTTGAAAGCGTTTATTATCTCGTTGGAGAGATGTTACCGAGTTCTAAAACTTGTATTCAGGCGCTGGTTTCAAAATATCAAGGGATTATTGCGTAATTACTAAAATACACTGTATTTACGCTAAAAGTGCTCTCTTTTCGCTTAAAACGCTGAATCATAGAGATAAGGCTAAGTATTTGTGACACTCATATCTTGCTGTGTGTTTATCCGTTGGGAGCGTATTATATCTCGTTGGAAAGATAGATCGGAGCTCTAAAGCTATTGTTCCAACTTCATTTACAATGCATTAATTAAAAGTTACAGATTAACCATATATTCCCAAATGTTTCTGATTTCACTCCGAACTCGTGTAGAATGTGATGCGATCATATCTTGCTCTATTTTGTGCCGTTGAAAGCGTTTAATATCTCGTTGGGAAGATCTTAACGAGTTCTAAAACTTGTATTTAGGCTCTGGTTTCAGAATATCAAGGGATGATTGCCTAATTACTAAAATACACTGTATTTACGCTAAAAGTGCTCTATTTTCGCTGAAAACGCTAAATCATAGTGATAAGGCTAAGTATTTGTGACAGTCATATCTTGCTGTGTGTTTATCCGTTTGGAGAGTATTATATCTCGTTGGAAAGATACATCGGAGCTCTAAAGCTATTGTTCCAACTTCATTTACAATGCATTACTTAAAAGTTACAGAATAACCATATATTCACAAATGTTTCTGATTTTACTCCGAACTCGTGTAGAATTTGATGCGATCATATCTTGCTGTATTTTGTGCCGTTGAAAGCGTTTTATATCTCGTTGGAAACATCTTTCCGAGTTCTAAAACTTGTCTTCAGGCGCTGGTTTCAAAATATCAAGGGATGACTGCCAAATTACTAAAATACACTGTATTTACGCTAAAAGTGCTCTATTTTCGTTTGGATAAGGCTAAGTATTTGTGACACTCATATCTTTCTGTGTGTTTATCCGTTTGGAGCGTAATATATCTCGTGGGAATGATGTATCGGAGATCTAAATATATTGTTCCAACTTCATTTACAATGCATTAATTAAAAGTTACAGATTAACCATATATTCACAAATGTTTCTGATTTCACTCCGAACTCGTGTAGAATTTGATGCGATCATATCTTGCTCTATTTTGTGCCGTTGAAAGCGTTTAATATCTCGTTGGAATGATCTTACCTAGTTCTAAAACTTGTCTTCTGGCGCTGGTTTCAAAATATCAAGGGATGATTGCTTAATTACTAAAATACACTGAATTTACGCTAAAAGTGCTCTATTTTCGCTGAAAACGCTAAATCATAGAGATAAGGCTAAGTATTTGTGACACTCATATCTTGCTGTGTGTTTATCCGTTTGGAGCGTATTTTATCTCGTTGGAAAGATAGATCGGAGCTCTAAAGCTATTGTTCCAACTTAATTTACAATTCATTAATTAAAAGTTACAGATTAACCATATATTCACAAATGTTTCTGATTTCACTCCGAACTCGTGTAGAATTTGATTCGATCATATCTTGCTCTATTTTGTGCCGTTGAAAGCGTTTAATATCTCGTTGGAAAGCTCTTACCGAGTCCTAAAATTTGTATTCAGGTGCTGGTTACAAAATATCGAGGGATGATTGCCGATTTACTAACATACACTGTATTTACGCTAAAAGTACTCTATTTTCGCTGAAAACGCTAAATCATAGAGATAAGGCTAAGTATTTGTGACACTCATATCTTGCTGTGTGTTTATCCGTTTCGAGCGTATTATATCTCGTTGGAAAGATAGATCGGATCTCTAAAGCTATTTTTCCAACTTAATTTACAATGCATTAATTAAAAGTTACAGATTAACCATATATTCACAAATGTTTCTGATTTCACTCCGAACTCGTGTAGAATTTGATGCGATCATATCTTGCTCTATTTTGTGCCGTTGAAAGCGTTTAATATCTCGTTTGAAAGATCTTACCGATTTCTAAAACTTGTCGTCAGGCGCTGGATTCAAAATATCAAGGGATGATTGCCTAATTACTAAAATACACTGTATTTACGCTAAAAGTGCTCTATTTTCGCTGAAAACGCTAAATCCTAGAGATAAGGCTAAGTATTTGTGACACTCATATCCTGCTGTGTGTTTATCCGTTTGGAGCGTATTATATCTCGTTGGAAAGATTGATCGGAGCTTTAAAGCTATTGTTCCAAATTCATTTACAATGCATTAATTAAAAGTTACAGATTAACGATATATTCACAAATGTTTCTGATTTCACTCCGAACTCGTGTAGAATTTGATGCGTTCATATCATGCTCTATTTTGTGCCGTTGAAAGCGTTTAATATCA
>CAMAPE010000045.1:12860000-12885000 GCA_945859875.1 Cuscuta europaea
TATTTACGCTAAAAGTGCTCTATTTTCGCTGAAAACGCTAAATCTTAGAGATAAGGCTAAGTATTTGTGACACTCATATCTTGCTGTGTGTTTATCCATTTGGAGCGTATTATATCTCGTTGGAAAGATAGATCGGGGCTCGAAAGGTATTGTTCCAACTTCATTTACAATGCATTAATTAAAAGTTACAGATTAACCATATATTCACAAATGTTTCTGATTTCACTCTGAACTCGTGTAGAATTTGATGCGATCATATCTTGCTCTATTTTGTGCCGTTGAAAGCGTTTAATATCTCGTTGGAAAGATCCTAATGAGTTATGAAACTTGTCTTCAGGCGCTGGTTTCAAAATATCAAGGAATGACTGCCTAATTACTAAAATACACTGTATTTGCGCTAAAAGTGCTCTATTTTCTCTGAAAACGGTAAATCATAGAGATAAGGCTAAGTATTTCTGACACTCGTATCTTGCTGTGTGTTTATCCATTTGGATTTTATTATATCTCGTTGGAAAGATAGATCGGAGCTCTAAAGCTAATTTTCCAACTTCATTTACAATGCATTAATTAAAAGTTACAGATTAACCATATATTCACAAATGTTTCTGATTTCTCTCCGAACTCGTGTAGAATGTGATGCGATCATATCATGCTCTATTTTGTGCCGTTGAAAGCGTTTAATATCTCGTTGGAAAGATCTTACCAAGTTCTAAAACTTGTCTTCAGGCTCTGGTTTCAGACTATGAAGGGATGATTGCCTAATTACTAAAATACACTGTATTTACGCTAAAAGTGCTCTATTTTCGCTGAAAACGCTAAAGTATAGAGATAAGGCTAAGTATTTGTGACACTCATATCTTGCTGTTTGTTTATCCGTTTGGAGCGTATTATATCTCGTTGGAAAGATAGATCGGAGCTCTAAATCTATTGTTCCAACTTCATTTACAATGCATTAATTAAAAGTTACAGATTAACGATATATTCACAAATATATCTTGCTCTATTTTGTGCCGTTCAAAGCGTTTAATATCTCGTTGGAAATATCATACCGAGTTCTAAAACTTGTCTTCAGGCGCTGGTTTCAAAATATCAAGGGATGATTGCCTAATTACTAAAATACACTGTATTTACGCTAAAAGTGCTCTATTTTCGCTGAAAACACTAAATCTTAGAGATAAGGCTAAGTATTTGTGACACTCATATCTTGCTGTGTGTTTATCCATTTGGAGCGTATTATATCTCGTTGGAAAGATAGATCGGGGCTCGAATGCTATTGTTCCAACTTCATTTACAATGTGTTGGAGATATTTAATTGTGAATCAAGTTGGTCATAGATTAGCTTTATATTTAATCCTTGTATTTAATTAGTGCATGAATTAGATAGAAATCAGGCAAGTGTTAGGCCCATATAAACAGGCTAAAAGCCTGGTACGCCTAACCTAAACCTCGCCTATAAAAAGGGAGCCGAGGTTTAGGAATAGGTTAACGTCGTACTTATTATTCATAGCCTTACGCGCATATCTTTCTGTTGTACGAGTTCACGGTTTATCAAAGAAGGTTTTACGGTGGTTCATTCTGTGTTCATCCTTACGTTTAATCTTCCTTGTTAGATCGATTATTCATTGCTGTTACAGAAAAAGGGACTAACAATTGGTATCAGAGCCGATCGAGAACCGATCAGAAGAACTCCTGCAGAATTCTCTGTTTTTGTTAACGTAGTTCTTTCTGTCGATTTTTTGCTCTGTAATTTTGTTTCGTGTTCAAAAATTGTAAAAGTTACACCTTTAGAATCTCCTTTTCAAAGCGATCAAAGGGTATACTTCAGATTGTATTTTACGCAAATTCAGATTTCGAGATATCTAGAGTAGGGGTTGTCGACATCCTGCTTTTTCACAGGTTCTGCTACGTTTTTCGAGCTGAAAACTTTACCCGAGGATCTCGACATTCTACTCTACAGGAAACTACCTTCAGATTTTGTTTACCTGATTTTTACAGGTTGCAGGATTTCGACATTGAGGATTTCGACATCTAGGATTTCGAGATCTTGATTTCGAGAAAAGGATTCGACATTTGATTTCTCAGATTAAGATTTCGAGTGATTAACTTCTCGACATTTCAAATCTCGAGATCAGCTTCTCGAAATTTGAAATCTCGAGATCCCTAATCTCGAGATCCTTAATTTCGAGCTCAAATCTCGATACCGGGCCTCCTTTATCGAAATCTGAGATTTCGATATTCAGATCTCGACATCTGATTTTTCGACTTTCTGCCTCTGAAAATCTTTTGATCAATTTTCTCGAACGGTCAGTTTAGTACAACAATGGCTTCAGAATACAATGCACAAGGGAACAGCAGTACCCCTCCTAGCCTCAGGAAGGGAGAATATCAAATGTGGAGGAACAGATTTCTTAATTTCCTCGAGCATAAAGAGAACTCCGCTGCGATGCTTGAATCATTGCTTGAAGGACCAGCTGAACTCTTGATTTCAGTTGGTGGAGATCCAGAAAATAATCCTCCTATTTTTCCAGAAATAAGGAGGAGAGTGCCATCTGAATACACAGAAGCTGACAAGCTCAGACTTCGTGGTGACCTTATGGCCAAAACATACCTTCTTCAAGCAATACCAAATGAAGTTTATGTTCTCATTGATAGCATGCAGACAGCTAAGGAAATGTGGGATGAAATAGAGAAGCTGCTACAAGGCACAAGCATCAGCCTCAAAACCAAGAAGACTACGATTCTCATCGCTTATGACTCCTTCAAAGCAGGTCCAGGAGAACCATTGAATGAGACTTACAACAGACTTGTCCAACTGGTAAATGAACTAAGAAAAATCAAAGTATTCAGATCCAATCTGGAACTGAATATTAGATTTTTATCTAGCCTGCATCCTGCATGGGAAAAAACAGTGAAGGATGTCAGATCTCGGATAGATTTGGACGAAATTGACCTCTGCACACTCTATGAACATCTAAAGCAATTCGTCAACGAGGTTGCCTGTGCTGAGGATCATCACACCACAAACCCCTTAGCTCTTGTAATGGAGGCTCAGGCAAGAAGGACAACCACTTCACTAAAGAAGAAAAAGAAGAAGGTGGTGGTTGAATCAGATGATGATGAGAGTGATGATGACAAATCTGATCTAGAGGCTGAGCTAGCAGACTTACAGAAGAAGATGGCACTGCTTGCCAAAAGATTTGCTAAGAAGAACAGCTCCTCCAACAGGCTGAGAACTTCCTCCTCAAACTACAAGCAGAAGAACCATGATCAAGGATCTTCTAGGAAGGCATCATCAGCAGAAGAAGCTCCAAAATGCTACAATTGCGGTAAGCCTGGACATGTTATCAAAGACTGTCGCCTTCCAAAGAAGAAAGATGCTAACTTCTACAAGCAGAAGATGCTGTGGAATAAGCAGAAAATGCTGATGGTGCAGAAAGAAGAAGAAACCTCTGCCATGATTGCTGAGAATGAGAACTGGGCAGAAGATTCTTCTGAGGAGGAGGAGGAGGAAGACAACTATGCCCTTATGGCACGCGTGGAGGAAGAAGAAAGAAAGGGTGATGCTGCGATCCCCGAAAGCGAGTGCTCAACAAGCTCTGTAAGTACCTCACATACTTCTCTAAATAATCAAATGCAGTCCTTACTTGAGAAGGACAATCTAATCAAAGAACTAAAGGAGAGACTAGACAATAATTACAGGGTTCTGAAACAGAATCTAGACCAAAAGTCTTCCTTAAGTGTTCAACTTGAAATTGCAAAAGATCAGGTCAAAAAGGTGTCCTCAGATTTTGAAAGCTTTGAACTGAAGATAGCTGAATTAACTAGGAAATTTGAGGACAGTGAACGGGAAAAAAGCACAGCAAAGGCTGAATGCGATTTTTTGCATAACAAAAGAAGAACGCTTTTAAATAAAGTAAAAGAACTAGAGGATCTAGCTGCTAGAAGAGGTCAATCTGAACAAACTGTTTTTCTGCTTAACAGCAAACAAAAGGATGACCGATTTTACAATGCTAAAACAGGACTGGGCATAACCAACCCACGTAATCTAAAGAAAGTTAACTGTCTTCAAATCTATAACAAAGATTACATGGGACTAGGGTTTGGCGAGAAAATGTATTTTCGAAGTGATGAAGACTATGCTGAAGCAGAAGAAGAAAAGAGAAAGAATCCAAAACCTGCGATTTCTTGTGATTATCCCTCTGTAAATGAAAAACAACTTTCAGAAGAAAAACCTACTTCCTGCTTTAGTGAATGCCTTGACCCTTATGCTAAAGATATTCCTCACATAGGACACCCTCTAGACCCTCCCCCAAGAGTAGGTATTGCTAAAACTGGTGAGGAACCTTGTATATTTCCCATGGCTCAAAAGATTAAAAACCTACAGAAAACTCTTGATAACGAGAGAGAGAGATTTGAAATTGAAAAGAAAGGTTTTGAGCGCAACTGGCAGGAACTTCTTCAAACGTTCAATAATTTGAGTGAACAGTTTCATGCAAAAACAGACCCTACTACGACTAAGCCTAACAGCTCACACACCTCACATTAGAAAAACAATGCTTTAAAAGGTTCGTCCACTCATCTCTCTTCTCCTTTGTTTACAGGGAATGAAGTGAATAAGGAAGGAGAAGAGAAGAATGAGTGGAGGAAAAAGAGGAAGGAAATCGCAGATGGCAAAAAGAAAGTTTTTGAGAAAAATGCCAACCCTAGATCTAGTTCTATTTTTTACTCCAAAGTTAATTGTAATTCTGTCTCTACAAAGCAAACTTCTAGTAGTTCAGTCTTGAGTCCCAAGCTGAATATTTCTGAGACATCTTCTAGACAACGTTCTATTTATAATACAAGTGTTGCTTATGGTTATTCTGTTCCAGATCCCCATAATTATGAATGTGATGTGAATGTTGTTAAATCAAAGCCTCCCAGAAAGCTCAAACCTGAAAAAGAAACCAAGAAAGGAACTTCTAAGGGAACGTTTTGTATTCCTGATATGAAATATGCCCTTAGAGTTCATTCTAGGAAACATCTTAATCGGCTTTCTAAGGAGGAGATTTTCAAAACCAAACTTAAGAAACAACCGTTCAATCACAAAGCACCTGTCTACTCTCCTCCTAAACCTAAAACGGAAAGATGGGTCCCCCAGATAAGACCCGTCAAAACTGAAACTGAGAGATGGGTCCCCAAGATAAGACCCGTCAAAACTGAAACTGAGAGGTGGGTCCCCAAGATGAGACCTACCAAAACTGAAACAGATAGGTGGGTCCCCAAACGAAGACCCATCAAAACTGAAACTGAAAGATGGGTCCCCAATCGAAGACCCATCAAAACTGAAACTGAAAGGTGGGTCCCCAAATTTAGACCCATCAGAACTAAAATGGAAAGGTGGGTTCACAACATCAGACCCACCAAAATGGAAACTGCTAGGTGGACTCCAAAAACCAGACACACTGCAAAAGCAGATCTGGCTATTGGAAAGCCCACCAAAGATAGATCTTTTGTTGAGAGAGCTGCTGACCTTGGATCACAGCTCAAAGCAAGATTTAAAAAGGTGTTTCTTGATAATAAGGAAGGACCCACTCCAAGTTGGGTACCTAAACCTGTTTGATTGTTTTGCAGGACGGTCATGTGTGGCACTTAGACTCAGGATGCTCAACCCACATGACCGGAATAAAGCACCTTTTGAGCAACTACACCAACTGCTACGGAGGCAATGTAAGATTCGGGAATGACGCCTCATCTCCTATCCTTGGGTATGGAGACGTCGTCTGTGCCAGTGTCACTATAAAAGACGTTTCATTTGTCAAAGGGCTCAAACACAACTTACTGAGCATTGGAGCTTTCTGTGACAGCGGGATGGAAGTGAGGTTCTTTGCAAAGCAATGCTGTGTTCTTGACAGCACAGGAAATACATTATTAACATGTTACAGAACATCAAATCTGTACACTATTGATCTGAAAAGCGTCCAATCCACCACTTTCATCTGTCTGCTGTCCAAAGCTTCAACTGAACAGAACAACCTATGGCACAGACGTCTCTCCCATCTGAACTTCAAACATCTATCAACTTTGTCCTCCAAGAAACTTGTCAAGGGGCTTCCTCTGCTAAAGTCTTCCGCTGAAAATCATTGTAGTGCCTGCAAAATGGGCAAAATGACGCGAAGCTCCCACAAGTCAAAAACCGAACCTTCATCTACTCATCAGTTGCAGCTAATACACATGGATCTGTGTGGACCTATGAGAGTACAAAGCATCAACGGTCGCAAATACACTCTGGTGATCGTTGATGACTTCTCTAGGTATACATGGACAAAATTTCTCCGTTCAAAAGACGAAGCTGTGGAAAACATTATGACCTTTATCAGAACGATCCAGAAACTGCTACAGCACAGTGTTCGAATTGTTAGAACTGACAATGGTACCGAGTTCAAAAATCAGACTCTCACTGAGTTCTATGAATCACTCGGTATCACTCAGCAATTTGCAGCAGCTAAAACTCCCCAACAGAATGGAGTTGTTGAGAGAAAGAACAGAACCCTTGTTGAAGCAGCACGCACCATGTTAATTCAATCCAGACTGCCTCACTTCATGTGGGCAGAGGCAATCAATACTGCGTGCTTCACTCAAAACAGAACATCCATCCACAAGCGCTTCGACAAGACTCCATATGAAATCCTATTCAACAAAACTCCCGACATCTCTTTCTTCAAGGTTTTTGGCTGCAAGTGCTTCATACTCAATGATCGGACAGAGAGAAGTAAGCTGGATCCCAAAGCCAGAGAAGGCGTGTTTATTGGCTACTCACTGCAATCCAAAGCTTACAGAGTCTATCTCAGAGACAAGTGCACTGTCATTGAGAGTGTAAATGTTACATTCTATGAAATGGCAGACTTTGCGATCGAACATCTACAAACTGATCCATCAACTGCTGTACCAGTAGCTTCTGATAAAGCTGAACCAAACACCGACCACGACGATGTGATTCTCGACTCTCTCTTCAGAAACTTCTACGAGAACTCACAACCTCCACCTCCTGCATACACTCCAGAGTCAACATCAACTCCAACCGCAGAAATTCCGCTCCTCACAGGACCAGACGATGTACCATCCACACCCTCAACCCCTCAAACCAATCCCAGAGGTGTGGATGGTCACGGCTTTGCTACGAGTCAAGAATCATCTCCACTACACACCACAGCTGCCCCAGAACCTTCAACCTCATATCAGGACTCAGATCAACCAATAATTACTCCAACTCCTCTAGCTCATGAGAGGAAGTGGACGAGAGCACATCCTGTTGAACAAATAATAGGTGATCCAAGTCAAGGTGTGCGAACAAGATCAGCAACAATAAATGAATGTCACTATGCATGCTTTCTAAGCCACAATGAACCGTCCAAAGTATCAGAGGCACTCACTGATCCAGATTGGGTGATTGCCATGCAAGATGAGCTCAATCAGTTTGACAGACTAGACGTATGGACACTCGTGCCTAAACCCCCTCAGAAAATCATCATTGGCACTAAATGGGTGTTCAAGAACAAGAAGGACGAAGAAGGCATAGTGATACGCAACAAGGCACGACTGGTCGCTAAAGGATATAATCAGCAAGAGGGCATAGACTATGATGAAACGTTTGCACCCGTAGCAAGAATTGAAGCAATCCGCCTTTTTCTTGCGTACGCGGCCCACAAGAACTTTACCGTCTTTCAAATGGACGTTAAGACTGCCTTTCTGAATGGAGTCTTGGAAGAAGAAGTCTATGTCGCTCAGCCCGAAGGATTTGTAGATCCCAGATATCCCGACCATGTGTACAAACTAAAGAAAGCTCTGTATGGGTTGAAACAGGCACCAAGAGCTTGGTACGATGCCTTAACCGAATTTCTAGTTGACTCAAGTTTCTCAAAAGGGAAGATTGATACCACACTTTTCATCAAACGACAGAAGTCTGACATCATCCTGATTCAGATCTATGTTGATGACATTATCGTCGCCTCCTCAAATCCACGTCTGTGCAAACACTTTGAGAAACTGATGAAAACAAAGTTTGAAATGAGCATGATGGGAGAGCTGAATTTCTTCCTAGGCCTGCAAGTAAGACAACTCTCTGACGGCATTTTCATCAATCAGTCAAAGTATATTCTGGAAATGCTTAAGAGATTCAACATTGATGGCAAATCTTCCATGACTACCCCTATGTCCCCAAACAACAAACTGGACTCAGACCCCTCCGGGAAGCCAGTTGATGCTACAAACTACAGGGCCATCATTGGATCTTTGCTATATCTCACGTCAAGCAGGCCTGACATTGTCTTCTCCACATGCTTATGTGCACGCTTTCAGGCAAATCCGAAGGAATCCCATCTGACCGTTGTTCGAAGAATTCTGAGATACCTCAAAGGACTGTGAATCTAGGCCTATGGTATCCCAAGCACTCAGGTTTTGACCTAGTCGGATACTCGGATGCTGACTTTGCTGGTTGCCGGATGGACCGCAGAAGTACATCGGGAGCTGTCCAATTCTTGGGAGATAAGTTAGTCTGTTGGTCTTCCAAGAAACAGAACTGTGTGTCAACATCTACGGCCGAGGCAGAATACGTCGCGGCTGCTAGCTGTTGTTCACAAATATTATGGATGAAGACCCAGCTAAAGGACTACGGTTACACTCTCCGCCATATCCCGATCTACAGTGACTCACAGAGCGCCATCGCCATCACCAGCAACCCGGTTCATCACTCCCGCACCAAACACATCGACCTGCGCTATCATTTCATCAAGGACCACGTGGAGAAAGGAGATATTGACATGTATTTTGTAAGCTCAGAGCTTCAACTGGCTGACTTGTTCACTAAGGCATTGGATGAAAAAAGATTCCAGTTCCTAGTCTCCAAGTTGGGCATGTTGAACCTCGAGCCTGTTTAATTATGTCTCCACTGATCTGCAAAGTGTGTGTGTGTGGGACTTGTAAAAAGTGTGTGTGCGTGTGTTGCATGTGTTGAGTGTGTGTGAAAAATAAAAAAGAACAAAAATAGTGTGTGTGCGTTGCATCTGTACATATTGTTCGTTGCATTTTTTGAGGGGGAGAAAATTTTCACTGTTTGAGGGAGAGCTAATTTTCACTGATTAAGGGGGAGCTCTCTATTTTTACTGGTTTGGGCCTCCAAAATCTTTTAAGTGCCAGCCCAATAATTCGGGCTCAATTGTTGCGACGGAGGTCCAAAAATTTCTCGCGTATAAATGCCTCGCGAAAACCCTTATCCTTCATTCTGAATTTTCAAAAGGCAAAAATCTTTTTCGCAAAGACAGAGCTCTCCGACTTCTCTTCTTCTTCCCAAACCTTACGATCTCGCAATCTTCTTCTTCTCCTTCTCGACATCCTTCGAAGGTAGTTAATGATTCATAGTCGCAACCTTCAGTTCATTCTTGAACGTTCGATCTCGAAAACCTGTTGAAATTTACTCGTGTTCGAAATCCAAAAAACGAACGTTTGTTCTCGCAAAACCTTGTAACTTTTCAAAATCAAAATCAAACTAGGTTTTTTGTTTGAATGTATGTCGAAATCGCTTGTTATTATCTGTTATATCTTTGTTTTTACAGGTGGAAAATTTCTTCAAAAATCCGACGGTTCATCTTCTCGAAATCAAGATCTCGAGATGGGCATCTCGACATCTTGATCTCGAGATTTGAATCTCGAAATCAAGATCTCGAGATTTGGATCTCGAAATCATGATCTCGAGATTCAGATCTCGAGATTTGGACTTAGAAATTTTTTTCAAAACTCCATCTGCATAAACTTATCTGTCAACTGCAAATCAAACTCTTTCAATCAAATCAAACAATTGAACTTCATGTGCTGACCCCTACTTCTACAGTTTTAAAATGGCAGGAAACACTAAAGCACAGATTGTTGGGAATATTTTATGGTGTTCAATCTAGTTAGTTATCTTTGTATTTGTGTAGTTATCAATTAAACGTGTAATACGGGCCACAAATGTGTATCAGCCCGGGGGCTTCCTTGTAACCCGTAAGTTAGCCAACTTCTCCTTTAAAAGGAGGCTAACTTACGGGAACCCAAAACTGATCGATAGAGGCTTAGAGTTTAGAGGCGTAAAGATAGAGAGATAGGGTTTGCCGCTGCTCTCCTTCTCCAGGGAGAGTAGCGGCGGGTTTTCATACGGTATACCAGATTCACGTATAATATCTACATATCTTTCTATCTGCTTCTTCTATAACTGCTATGGTTGTGTGATTGTTAGTTTTCTGGGATTAACATTTGGTATCAGAGCCGAGGCGTGAAACAGGTTGAATGTATCTGCGATTTTCTTGGATCTAACGAAGAATGCTCTGCTTTTCTTCTCTTTTTCTTCATATAGAGTTTTGCTCCTGTAATCTTGTTTGTGAACGAAAATCTGTAAAAATTATACTGTTGGAATCGCCTCTCAAAACCGATTCTACAACATATCTTCTTTTTCGTTTTCTGCAAATTTTCATTTTCGAAAAACTCTCATTGAAAACTCGAGTTTATGCTTTTAACACTGCTGCAGAAACGATTTTGACTTGAAACAGATACAGGAGGGATCGCGACCTTCAGGGCTATTCAGAACAGTTTTCAGATTCTCAAAATTCGACAGTTTTTAAAACCGAGAGTTTGTAAACTCGCGGTCATGAACTCGAGTTTGTAAACTCGCGTTCATGGACTCGAGTTTGTAAACTCGCGGTCATGAACTCGAGTTTGTAAACTCGCGGTCACGAACTCGAGTTTGTAAACTCGCGGTCATGAACTCGAGTTTGTAAACTCGCGGTCATGAACTCGAGTTTGTAAACTCGCGGTCATGAACTCGAGTTTGTAAACTCGCGGTCATGAACTCGAGTTTGTAAACTCGCGGTCATGAACTCGAGTTTGTAAACTCGCGGTCATGAACTCGAGTTTGTAAACTAGCGGTCATGAACTCGAGTTTGTAAACTAGCGGTCATGAACTCGAGTTTGTAAACTCGCGGTCATGAACTCGAGTTTTAAACCTCGAGTTTTTAAGAATTTGAGAGCTTTGGAATTGCGAGTTTTGGATTTTATTTCGAGTTTTAGGAACTCGATGTTTTGGATTTCGACATTCTAAAAAATTTCAGAATTTCCGGATTTTCTCGATGTTTTGAATCTTTCAAAGTTTGCAGTTTCTTGGAACTCATAATTCGAATCTTGACATCCTTTGCAGTTCATCGAAGCTTTACATTATAAGGATCTCTGAATGATTCCCTGCTTATATAAATGTTTCAGGAGTTTTCGATGTTCTGATGTTTTTCAAACAGCAAGTTTTCGAGATTATGAGGTTTTTCGAAACTCCAAAGTTTTCGAGGTTCCAAACATTTTGAAATTCTGAAGATTTAGTCATTCTGAGGTCTGTTTTGCAGGAGGATTTCATCATTACTCTTCAAGGCACACTTGAAATTAAAATCTCCAGATTTGGATTTCGAGTTTTTTTCCTTAGAATTTTGTTTAAATTCACCTGCTCTCGAAATTCAACATCGAGAACCTCAACCTCGAAGATTTTCCTCAAAAACTTAAAATTAGAGATTTTTCTGCGACACCGCACTGTTTTGGCCATAACTTTTGACTCGGTGATCCGATTTGAGCAAACTTTTTTTTGTTGGAAAGCTAACGAAAAGATCTTCATTTATTCTCAGGCTATGCCCCAGAACCCATACTCACGCGCCCTCACTCGCAGTCTTTGAGGGTCAAAACGTGAGTTTTCCGACAAACATTGTAAATCACCGATGTCCAGGTCAAAACTTAGGCAAATTTGTTCAAATTCTTTCAAAGTAAACCCTGAGGTCAAACATTTTCTAAACTTCAATGTAAAGGTCTGAAAATCGTAGATAATTCAATCAACCTCGCGTCAACGGTCATCTTACAACAATCAACAATCAACTGCTGAAGCCTCCCCTGACTCATCAACATTATGTCATCTTCAATATGCTGAAATTCTACATGGTGAGCTCAGGGAAACCGTCATGTGTGGTACATGTTCAGATTGCTCCACACACATGGCGGGTATGACAAGCTGTGAGCAATCAAACCTTGCACATTCTGAGGGGGAGTTTCAGTTTTCTCCTCCTGGCGCCTTACACCGACAAAGCAAGGAATCTCTCAAAGGATGCAACATTTTAGGGGGAGTGTTCAATGTTATCCTCCCCGGTGCCTAACAATGACAAAGCATACCGAGTGCTCCGGTTGAGGGGGAGTACAGAGAGAAGATGAGAAAGTAATGAGAGAACATGCCCCTATGGCTTAGTAAACCCAACTAAGCCTACCCAAGGGACAAAGCCGAGCGTAAGTGCGTAAGTGAGCGAGTGAGTGAGTGAACATTGAGCATTAGGAAGCAGAAGGCTCGAGTGAGAAGGAAACAATTATCAATGATGAGTCTGCTACCTTAATTGCCTGCTATGAATTGACCATTTGCCCCTAGCCACTAAAATACTCTGGACTATCCCCATAGGTTCAGGACTGAATTTATTCAGATCCCGGGTAGAAGTCGCTGCATTTTGTCCAAACGGCGCATGCACAACCCTACCCTAGACCACTCACTTGTCTCCCAACAGACAGGTGTTTAATCATAGTTCACGGGGAACCACATCTCTCATTACTGTCTCCTTCCGAGGCAAGTAATACTTACTACAGTGGCCTCAGCCCCATGCCACTGAACTTTCATTGATCACGTTATGTCTAGTTACTCACTCCCAAATGTTTTGAAATTTTCTAGGACACAGACGCACTTTTAGAGTCAGTTGCAGGTCTACATGACCCGCGAGAACTTCCATAGGTCTCATCAATTGCAGATGTAGACTAATGATTGGAAGGAAGTCCTGCTGTTGCAACATAAGAATCACCAACATTTTCAGGCCATTGCTTAAGAGTTTATCTCTATAGTGATGATAACGGGCGTCTTCACGACCCCGGGGGGCTACGTTATCTTTTTTTAAGATTCTGCTTGTTTTTCATGTTTTTATTTCCGCAGAATAAAAGAATAAAAGCATGACGTCCCGATTCATCGGATCGTCATGAGGGGGAGAGTGGTCCACATGCTGTTAACACTGAACAAATCATTCTGGGACACTTCACTCCTCCATCACAAAAATCAACACCTTCTCTGCTATCTCTACAACTCAAATCAAATGGTCAGCTACACTCACAAATCAACAATCATTATGTTCCGCTGTGCCACCGACAAGTTCTCTTCAAATGCATTCATTCCAAATAGTCAAAAAGACTACATTGTGGAGGAGACAGAGGTCAAATACTCGTGTCCTGGAGATGAATTCCATGGGCGTCTCCTATTCTCCAAAGAATATTCATTCTAGAGGCGTCACCGGACTTCATCCAAGCTGATCAAGAGCAACTTCTGGAAGGCATGGACACCATGCAAGATATTGAAGATTCCTCAACCCCCGACATCAAAAATCAAATTTTCAAGAAGACATCAAAGGGGAGATTGCAAGGATTTCTTCAGATAGCCTTCCCCAGAAGTCAAGTTCAAAGACAAAGGAAGCTCAATAACAACAAAGACAAAGATATATGCGCTACAATGCTGATTCAACACGATTGATCAACAAGGGGGAGATTGTTGGGAATATTTTATGGTGTTCAATCTAGTTAGTTATCTTTGTATTTGTGTAGTTATCAATTAAACGTGTAATACGGGCCACAAATGTGTATCAGCCCGGGGGCTTCCTTGTAACCCGTAAGTTAGCCAACTTCTCCTTTAAAAGGAGGCTAACTTACGGGAACCCAAAACTGATCGATAGAGGCTTAGAGTTCAGAGGCGTAAAGATAGAGAGATAGGGTTTGCCGCTGCTCTCCTTCTCCAGGGAGAGTACCGGCGGGTTTTCATACGGTATACCAGATTCGCGTATAATATCTACATATCTTTCTATCTGCTTCTTCTATAACTGCTATGGTTGTGTGATTGTTAGTTTTCTGGGATTAACACAGATCGATGATGCCATCTACTCCCAAGAAAAATGGATCAAGGTGCTGGACAACAATTTCCAGCTAGACCTTGCAGTCTTCAAGTGCCAGAACCCGATAGTGCCAGCCATCATGAAAGGTCACTATCTCTGGCCTGCACTTCACAACTCAAAACCGGTGCCAGAGATATACCTACAACAGTTCTGGGGGCACATGCATACAGAATCACCGAAGGATCGCTCAAAAATAAAGACCAAGCTAAACGGCATGCGGGTGATTCTTACACCATCAACACTAAGTACTACATTAGCGCTGCCAGTCTGAGATACATATGATGCGCTGCCGTCCATCCCCGATCTACTGAAAGACGTAGCATCACTCGGCTACACTTCATTACTGCCACAACTGTCAAACTTCAACGGTGCATATCTCCGTCACCCGTGGAAGAATTTGTTTGGACTGGTGAACAAATGCTTGTCGCCAAAGCATGCTGGCTTCGACAAGTGCAACAAGCAAATACTGCTAGTCTTCCATGGGATCGCCTTCAACAAAAATTATGACTTGGCACAGCTCTTCTTCTCAGAGCTAATGGACCTGGTCAAGGCCAAAGAAAAGAATAGGCCAGGTACCATCCCATATGCAAGGTGGCTTGGGCTGATCATCAACGACTGCATGGCAGAGCACTCGTCAATCCCAAAACGCAGCTCCGATCCACACTACAATGCCCCAAAGCTGCAATACTTTAAAGCAGACAAGAACCCTACCTACGGTCTGTGGATCCCTGGGTTTCTGCTCAACCTTGTAAGATCTTCAAATCCAGCTGTTCAGCAGTACAAGGAAGCCACAGAGAAAACCGTCCCTATGGTTCAGCAAAACCCAGCTGGACCTACCCCAGGGGCAAAGCCGAGTGTTAGTAAGGGTCCCAAGAGAGCCCAAAAGCCACATAAACCAGTGGCCGGTTCGCCCAATGAAGGAAAGTCTGACGACTCTCTTGAGACGAGTCAGGCGGCTGAGGGCACCGAAAAAGGCGCTGAGGAAACGGCCAATGAATCGTCAAGTGAAGCCCAAACAAACACTGATGACGAGGCTTCCGAGAGCGTGGGCACGGAGAGCGGAGAATCTAGCTCGGAGGATGACGATGATGACAACGATAGTGATGATGTGGAGCTCACATATGCCCTGATCAGAAAAGGGAAGCTGCCAGTCGAATCTCCGAAGAAGAAAAGAATTACTGCTGAAGATGCAGCACCAATAATCGCTGGCAGACCTCAAGTCTTCACAATAAAAGAAAAAGCTAAACCAAGAGCCGATCCGAGCGAGACAAATTGCTCCAAGGATGATTATGACGAGGCGGCTCATTCGATAAAGGCATCATTCAACTCAGAGGAAGTCGTCATCCGAGAGAAAAGAGCAAAGGTCAAGAATGACAAGGCTGCCAAGGCAAAGCCCCAACCCCAGCCCCGAGCCAGAAAGAGCCTGTTTGATAAGGCAGACGAGCATATCTTCGCGGGCTGCGACTCCTTTATCCAGATAAGCCGAGCCGAATCCCTAAGCATAGGAGCCGATCTTTTCGGTTCCCGGGTAGAAGTCGCAGCATCTGGCTCAACTGCGCATGCACAGCCCTCTCCCAGCCACTCGATAGCCTCTCAACAGGCTATTGTTTCAAAAGAACGAGACTCCACCCCCTCGCTGGTTCCTTCTGAATCAGTTGAGCGTACAATTGACCTATCTCCCGAGGTCAAAACCCCTTCTTCTCACACATCGAGTCTAGGTGTCACATTCCCCACATTTTCTTCATTTTCTAGGACACCTACACTATTCACTGCACATACAGGTGCACTCACCCTGAACGCAACAACCAGAGCGCAAGCTATGACGGTTGGAAGCCCTGCTACGCCCATAATGATTCCAGCATTAAATGCAGGCCACACATCAGCAATCTTCACTGATGCTGTGTCAACAGTTACAACCCCCGTAACTGGTCACCCTACCTTTGAAGACGTAAACGTTCTACTCAATCGCTTCCTAGATTCCACCATTAAGCCATGGGTGCAAGATGCAATGACCGCTCTAGCACAGGAATTTAGGACCACCCAAGCGGTTCGGTCTGAACAAACACCACCCCAACCTTCCCCTGAACCGTTCATCTCCCATACACAACCCATATCCTCCACCCCTCTATCCCACCAATCCATAAACCAAATTCCCATACCTTCTATTTCTCGGGGAACCCAAGATACAGAACCAGTATTCTCCCCACACCCGACCACACCCTCCATCGATCTCTCCTCACTATCCTTTGACACACTAGCGTCGGCCTTGCTGAACAACCTTTTAAACACCCCTGAAGACAAGCTCACACTTCATCAGCAAGCCATACTTGAGGCCCTTCTTTCCTCACCTGAAACCAAGAGCACTTGCAAGGAGAGTCTTCGTGGTCGCAAACGTTCCCATGAGGACCCCGATGATTCGGATCCTCATGAGGGGGAGAACAAGCGACCTCGATCACTTGAGCAAACTGCTCTACCAAGCCAAACTCCACAGCCAATCCAACCTGAAATCTTAACAATCCAACAGCCACCATCCACAGCCAAATTATCTAGCATGATCGAGCTAGAAATAACATCCCGAGGCGTATCTCCAAGAGATACCAACCGAGGAGGGGATGGAAGTCCTGATGATGTTACCACTGGTACATCTTCTCCATCAGGCCATCAGTTGGAACCTAGTTCTAAGCTGATGCCAACGGGCAATCCAAGTAAACCCGGTAGTGCTACTCAGGAACAATCACCGCCTGAACAAAGAATTCCATATATTTCCCAGGCAAAAACATCCATGATGCACTGGAAGAGGCGGTGATATATGACAAATGGCCAAGAAAATGGACAGAATGGGATGATCTTCGGAATGAGGCCGAACAAGAGGACATGCAAAGAAACTGGTGGCTACGAGAGCTAATCAACAGATGCTCTGAAGATATTATAAGGCTCGAGGATGATGAACGAAAGGAAGGGGAGAATTACAAAGAATCCCAGAAGACTCTTGAATCGGTCGTAAGACAATCAGCGGGAAGACTTCCCAAGACAGAGAAACCCTGGGATAACGTTCGCATCAAAGCCCCCTTCCAAGAAGAAATCAGAGAGCATATCTGGCGTAGACCAGACAGAGTCAAGCCACTGAATGAACTGAAGCTAAGAGGCCTTACTCACTTAAAAGGAAAGCAGGCTGGAGGTCATCTGCATATGTTGCTACAAAGGTCAACAGGTACACAAAGAGAACTGATGGAACAAGATCTGAAGTCGAATATTCTCCCGATTCATCAAATTCTACAAGTGAAGGCTGAAGACTATCATGGAGTAACATTCTACACTTACAGACTTCAACGCACCGATGGGAGCGAATTCACTTGCCAAGAGAATGACTTCATCATGCTGAAACCGGATGACATCTACCAAATGTTCATGGCCTACAGATACCTTCCAGTCAGGCAGAGCATAATATACATCGAAGGCCTCACAGCTATCAAGAGATTCATGCTTAGACAGATCCGAGTACACTCTTCACATGACCTACAGATGGCTATTGAGTGCAATCTGAAAAAGACAAATCTGACCAAGCCAAGACTGTATGGTCCAGAACTTGAAGATTTCCCAGCCTACCACATCTTCTTCACACCGCCAGCAGTCACCTATCTGAACCACAAGAACGAAAAATGTTTGATGGTAGTCAGTGAAATTGAGAAGAACTGTGACGGAACACTGAAGATAATCAAAGAACAGATTCTAAAGATGAAGGTAGAGCTAGAGGAAAATCTTCAAGAGGCATCGTCTTATGTTCAAAAGGAACACTCTACTGTAGAGGCAATTTTAAAGGCCATTGACGATCGCCTCGAAAAGAGAAATGTGCTGAGGCAATATGAACATGCACTTGGTATGAGGAAGCACTACTTCAAGTCTCAGAAGCAATAAGAGAATGACACTTGATCACAAAGGGGGAGATTGTTGGAGATATTAAATTGTGAATCAAGTTGGTCATAGATTAGCTTTATATTTTATCCTTGTATTTAATTAGTGCATGAATTAGATAGAAATCAGGCCAAGTGTTAGGCCCATATAAACAGGCTAAAAGCCTGGTACGCCTAACCTAAACCTCGCCTATAAAAAGGGAGCCGAGGTTTAGGAATAGGTTAACGTCGTACTTATTATTCATAGCCTTACGCGCATATCTTTCTGTTGTACGAGTTCACGGTTTATCAAAGAAGGTTTTACGGTGATTCATTCTGTGTTCATCCTTACGTTTAATCTTCCTTGTTAGATCGATTATTCATTGCTGTTACAGAAAAAGGGACTAACACAATGCATTAATTAAAAGTTACAGATTAACCATATATCCACAAATGTTTCTGATTTCACTCTGAACTCGTGTAGAATTTGATGCGATCATATCTTGCTCTATTTTGTGCCGTTGAAAGCGTTTAATATCTCGTTGGAAAGATATTAATGAGTTCTAAAACTTGTCTTCAGGCGCTGGTTTCAAAATATCAAGGGATGACTGCCTAATTACTAAAATACACTGTATTTACGCTAAAAGTGCTCTATTTTCGTTGAAAACGCTAAATCATAGAGATAAGGCTAAGTATTTGTTACACTCATATCTTGCTGTGTGTTTATCCGTTTGGAGCGTATTATATCTCGTTGGAAAGATAGATCGGAGATTTCAAGCTATTGTTCCAACTTCATTTACAATGCATTAATTAAAAGTTACGATATACCATATATTCACAAATGTTTCTGATTTCACTCCGAACTCGTGTAGAATGTGATGCGATCATATCATGCTCTATTTTATGCCGTTGAAAGCGTTTAATATCTCGTTGGAAAGCTCTTACCGAGTTCTAAAACTTGTCTTCAGGGTCTGCTTTCAGAATATGAAGGGATGATTGCCTAATTAATAAAATACACTGTATTTACGCTAAAAGTGCTCTATTTTCGCTGAAAACGCTAAATCATAGAGATAAGGCTAAGTATTTGTGACACTCATATCTTGCTGTGTGTTTATCCGTTTGGAGCGTTTTTATATCTCATTGGAAAGATAGATCGGAGCTCTAAAGCTATTGTTCCAACTTCATTTACAATGCATTAATTAAAAGTTACAGATTAACAATATATTCACAAATGTTTCTGATTTCACTCCGAACTTGTGTAGAATTTGATGCGATCATATCTTGCTCTATTTTGTGCCGTTCAAAGCGTTTAATATCTCGTTGGAAATATCATACCGAGTTCTAAAACTTGTCTTCAGGCGATGTTTTCAAAATATCAAGGGATGATTGCCTAATTACAAAAATACACTGTATTTACGCTAAAAGTGCTCTATTTTCGCTGAAAACGCTAAATCTTAGAGATAAGGCTAAGTATTTGTGAAACTCATATCTTGCGGTGTGTTTATCCATTTGGAGCGTATTATATCTCGTTGGAAAGATAGATCGAAGCTCGAAAGCTATTGTTCCAACTTCATTTACAATGCATTAATTAAAAGTTATAGATTAACCATATATTCACAAATGTTTCTGATTTCACTCTGAACTCGTGTAGAATTTGATGCGATCATATCTTGCTCTATTTTGTGCCGTTGAAAGCGTTTAATATCTCGTTGGAAAGATCTGAATGAGTTCTAAAACTTTACTTCAGGCGCTGGTTTCAAAATATCAAGGGATGACTGCCTAATTACTAAAATACACTGTATTTACGCTAAAAGTGCTCTATTTTCTCTTAAAACGGTAAATCATTGAGATAAGGCTAAGTATTTCTGACACTCGTATCATGCTGTGTGTTTATCCATTTGGAGCTTATTATATCTCGTTGGAAAGATAGATCGGATCTCTAAAGCTATTGTTCCAACTTCATTTACAGTGCATTAATTAAAAGTTACAGATTAACCATATATTCACAAATGTTTCTGATTTCACTCCGAAGTCGTGTAGAATTTTATACGATCATATCTTGCTGTAATTTGTGCCGTTGAAAGCCTTTACTATCTCGTTGGAAAGATATTACCGAGTTCTAAAACTTGTCTTCAGGCGCTGGTTTGAAAATAGCAAGGGATAATTGCCTAATTACTAAAATACACTGTATTTACGCTAAATGTGCTCTATTTTCGCTGAAAACGCAAAACATAGAGATAAGGCTAAGTATTTGTGACACTCATATCTTGCTGTGTGTTTATCCGTTTGGAGCGTATTATATCTCGTTGGAAAGATAGATCGGATCTCTAAAGCTATTGTTCCAACTTCATTTACAATGCATTAATTAAAAGTTACAGATTAACGATATATTCACAAATGTTTCTTATTTCACTCCGAACTCGTGTAGAATTTGATGCGATCATATCTTGCTCTAATTTGTGCCGTTCAAAGCGTTTAATATCTCGTTGGAAATATCATACCGAGTTCTAAAACGTGTCTTCAGGCGCTGGTTTCAAAATATCAAGGGATGATTGCCTAATTACTAAAATACACTGTATTTACGCTAAAAGTGCTCTATTTTCGCTGAAAACGCTAAATCTTAGAGATAAGGCTAAGTATTTGTGACACTCATATCTTGCTGTGTGTTTATCCATTTGGAGCGTATTATATCTCGTTGGAAAGATAGATCGGGGCTCGAAAGCTATTGTTCCAACTTCATTTACAATGCATTAATTAAAAGTTACAGATTAACCATATATTCACAAATGTTTCTGATTTAACTCTGAACTCGCGTAGAATTTGATGCGATCATATCTTGCTCTATTTTGTGCCGTTGAAAGCGTTTAATATCTCGTTGGAAAGATATTAATGAGTTCTAAAACATGTTCTCAGGCGCTGGTTTCAAATTATCAAGGGATGACTGCCTAATTACTAAATTACACTGTATTTACGCTAAAAGTGCTCTATTTTCTCTGAAAACGGTAAATCATAGAGATAAGGCTAAGTATTTCTGATACTCATATCTTGCGGTGTGTTTATCCATTTGGAGCGTATTATATCTCGTTGGAAAGATAGATCGAAGCTCGAAAGCTATTGTTCCAACTTCATTTACAATGCATTAATTAAAAGTTATAGATTAACCATATATTCACAAATGTTTCTGATTTCACTCTGAACTCGTGTAGAATTTGATGCGATCATATCTTGCTCTATTTTGTGCCGTTGAAAGCGTTTAATATCTCGTTGGAAAGATCTGAATGAGTTCTAAAACTTTACTTCAGGCGCTGGTTTCAAAATATCAAGGGATGACTGCCTAATTACTAAAATACACTGTATTTACGCTAAAAGTGCTCTATTTTCTCTTAAAACGGTAAATCATTGAGATAAGGCTAAGTATTTCTGACACTCGTATCATGCTGTGTGTTTATCCATTTGGAGCTTATTATATCTCGTTGGAAAGATAGATCGGATCTCTAAAGCTATTGTTCCAACTTCATTTACAGTGCATTAATTAAAAGTTACAGATTAACCATATATTCACAAATGTTTCTGATTTCACTCCGAAGTCGTGTAGAATTTTATACGATCATATCTTGCTGTAATTTGTGCCGTTGAAAGCCTTTACTATCTCGTTGGAAAGATATTACCGAGTTCTAAAACTTGTCTTCAGGCGCTGGTTTGAAAATAGCAAGGGATAATTGCCTAATTACTAAAATACACTGTATTTACGCTAAATGTGCTCTATTTTCGCTGAAAACGCTAAATCATAGAGATAAGGCTAAGTATTTGTGACACTCATATCTTGCTGTGTGTTTATCCGTTTGGAGCGTATTATATCTCGTTGGAAAGATAGATCGGATCTCTAAAGCTATTGTTCCAACTTCATTTACAATGCATTAATTAAAAGTTACAGATTAACGATATATTCACAAATGTTTCTTATTTCACTCCGAACTCGTGTAGAATTTGATGCGATCATATCTTGCTCTAATTTGTGCCGTTCAAAGCGTTTAATATCTCGTTGGAAATATCATACCGAGTTCTAAAACGTGTCTTCAGGCGCTGGTTTCAAAATATCAAGGGATGATTGCCTAATTACTAAAATACACTGTATTTACGCTAAAAGTGCTCTATTTTCGCTGAAAACGCTAAATCTTAGAGATAAGGCTAAGTATTTGTGACACTCATATCTTGCTGTGTGTTTATCCATTTGGAGCGTATTATATCTCGTTGGAAAGATAGATCGGGGCTCGAAAGCTATTGTTCCAACTTCATTTACAATGCATTAATTAAAAGTTACAGATTAACCATATATTCACAAATGTTTCTGATTTAACTCTGAACTCGCGTACAATTTGATGCGATCATATCTTGCTCTATTTTGTGCCGTTGAAAGCGTTTAATATCTCGTTGGAAAGATATTAATGAGTTCTAAAACATGTTCTCAGGCGCTGGTTTCAAAATATCAAGGGATGACTGCCTAATTACTAAATTACACTGTATTTACGCTAAAAGTGCTCTATTTTCTCTGAAAACGGTAAATCATAGAGATAAGGCTAAGTATTTCTGACACTCGTATCTTGCTGTGTGTTTATCCATTTGGATCTTATTATATCTCGTTGGAAAGATAGATCGGAGCTCTAAAGCTATTGTTCCAACTTCATTTACAATGCATTAATTAAAAGTTACAGATTAACCATTATTCACAAATATTTCTGATTTCACTCCGAAGTCATGTAGAATTTTATACGATCATATCTTGCTCTAATTTGTGCCGTTGAAAGCCTTTAATATTTTGGTTAAAAGATCTTACCGAGTTCTAAAACTTGTCTTCAGGCGCTGGTTTCAAATTAGCAAGGGATAATTGCCTAATTACTAAAATACACTGTATTTACGCTAAAAGTGCTCTATTTTCGTTGAAAACGCTAAATCATAGAGATAAGGCTAAGTATTTGTGACACTCATATCTTGCTGCGTGTTTATCCGTTTGGAGCGTATTATATCTCGTTGGAAAGATAGATCGGAGATTTAAAGCTATTGTTCTAAATTCATTTACAATGCATTAATTAAAAGTTACAGATATACCATATATTCACAAATGTTTCTGATTTCACTCTGAACTCGTGTTGAATGTGATGCGATCATATCATGCTCTATTTTGTGCCGTTGAAAGCGTTTAATATCTCGTTGGAAAGATCTTACCGAGTTCTAAAACTTGTCTTCAGGCTCTGGTTTCAGAATATGAAGGGATGATTGCCTAATTACTAAAATACACTGTATTTACGCTAAAAGTGCTCTATTTTCGCTGAAAACGCTAAATCATAGAGATAAGGCTAAGTATTTGTGACACTCATATCTTGCTGTGTGTTTATCCGTTTGGAGCGTATTATATCTCGCTGGAAAGATAGATCGGAGCTCTAAAGCTATTGTTCCAACTTCATTTACAATGCATTAATTAAAAGTTACAGATTAACAATATATTCACAAATGTTTCTGATTTCACTCCGAACTCGTGTAGAATTTGATGCGATCATATCTTGCTCTATTTTGTGCCGTTCAAAGCGTTTAATATCTCGTTGGAAATATCATACCGAGTTCTAAAACTTGTCTTCAGGCGCTGGTTTCAAAATATCAAGGGATGATTACCTAATTACTAAAATACACTGTATTTACGCTAAAAGTGCTCTATTTTCGCTGAAAACGCTAAATCTTAGAGATAAGGCTAAGTATTTGTGACACTCATATCTTGCTGTGTGTTTATCCATTTGGAGCGTATTATATCTCGTTGGAAAGATAGATCGAAGCTCGAAAGCTATTGTTCCAACTTCATTTACTATGCATTAATTAAAAGTTATAGATTCACCATATATTCACAAATGTTTCTGATTTCACTCTGAACTCGTGTAGAATTTGATGCGATCATATCTTGCTCTCTTTTGTGCCGTTGAAAGCGTTTAATATCTCGTTGGAAAGATCGGAATGAGTTCTAAAACTTGTCTTCAGGCGCTGGTTTCAAAATATCAAGGGATGACTGCCTAATTACTAAACTACACTATATTTACGCTAAAAGTGCTCTATCGTCTCTGAAAACGGTAAATCATAGAGTTAAGGCTAAGTATTTCTGACACTCGTATCTTGCTGTGTGTTTATCCATTTGGAGCTTATTATATCTCGTTGGAAAGATAGATCGGATCTCTAAAGCTATTGTTCCAACTTCATTTACAGTGCATTAATTAAAAGTTACAGATTAACCATATATTCACAAATGTTTCTGATTTCACTCCGAAGTCATGTAGAATTTTATACGATCATATCTTGCTCTAATTTGTGCCGTTGAAAGCCTTTACTATCTCGTTGGAAAGATATTACCGAGTTCTAAAACTTGTCTTCAGGCGCTGGTTTCAAAATAGCAAGGGATAATTGCCTAATTACTAAAATACACTGTATTTACGCTAAAAGTGCTCTATTTTCGCTGCAAACGCTAAATCATAGAGATAAGGCTAAGTATTTGTGACACTCATATCTTGCTGTGTGTTTATCCGTTTGGAGCGTATTATATCTCGTTGGAAAGATAGATCGGAGATCTAAAGCTATTGTTCGAACTTCATTTACAATGCATTAATTAAAAGTTACAGATTAACCATATATTCATAAATGTTTCTGATTTCACTCCGAACTCGTGTAGAATGTGATGCGATCATATCATGCTCTATTTTGTGTCGTTGAAAGCGTTTAATATCTCGTTGGAAAGATCTTACCGAGTTCTAAAACTTGTCTTCAGGCTCTGGTTTCAAAATATGAAGGGAGGATTGCCTAATTCCTAAAATACACTGTATTTACGCTAAAAGTGCTCTATTTTCGCTGAAAACGCTGAATCATAGAGATAAGGCTAAGTATTTGTGACACTCATATCTTGCTGTGTTTTTATCAGTTTGGAGCGTATTATATCTCGTTGGAAAGATAGATTGGATCTCTAAAGATATTGTTCCAACTCCATTTACAATGCATTAATTAAAAGTTACAGATTGACCATATATTCACAAATGTTTCTGATTTCACTCCGAACTCGTGTAGAATTTGATGCGA
>CAMAPE010000045.1:12890000-12895000 GCA_945859875.1 Cuscuta europaea
GATCATAATGAGTTCTAAACCTTGTCTTCAGGCGCTGGTTTCAAAATATCAAGGGATGACTGCATAATTACTAAAATACACTGTATTTAAGCAAAAAGTGCTCTATTTTCTCTGAAAACGGTAAATCATAGAGATAAGGCTAAGTATTTCTGACACTCGTATCTTGCTGTGTGTTTATTATTATTACTACTACTACTATTATTATTATTATTATTATTATTATTATTATTATTATTATTGTTCATATTATTATTATTGTTCATATTATTATTGTTATTATTATTGTTATTATTATTATTATTATTACTATTATTATTATTACTATTATTACTATTATTATTATTACTATTACTATTATTACTATTACTCTTATTACTATTATTATTATTAATACTATTAATATTACTATTATTATTATTACTAGTATTATTATTATTATCATCATTATTACTATTATTATTATTATTAGGAGTATTATTATTGTTATTTTATTATAATTATTATAATAATTATTATTATTATTATTATTACAAATGTTTCTGATTTCACTCTGAAATCGTGTAGAATTTGATGTGATCATATTATCATTGTTATTATTATCATTATTAATATTATTATCATTATTATTATTATCATTATTATTATCATTATTATTATCATCATTATTATTATTATTATTATTATTATTATTTTTATTATTATTTTTATTATTATTATTTTTATTATTATTATTATTATTATTATTATTATTACTATTACTATTACTATTATTATTATTACTATTATTATTACTATTATTATTATTATTACTATTATTATTATTACTTTTTTTTTATCCCGGAAGGCAAACCACCAAAATCAGTGGGGTAAATGCCGGGAGTCATTTACCAGGATTTTATTAGATGCAGAGTATTACATGAGAGGAGGGCAAGACCAAAGCCTCTCTACAAAAAAAAGACCTAAATAGAATTTAAAAACGAATAGAAGGGATACCAAAGAAGTCCATCCAATAAGCCTGTTTAGCACAAATGGGTAATTGATTTGGGCTGCTAAATTTATTGTAGGAGCCCATTTCAGATAAGTAGTGGGGAACCCAATTTCCTTCCCTCAGGTGATGACCGAACAAAAACCCTTTCCTAAAAGCCTTCTCTGCGGTTTCCAAAATCAGATCGTTCCATCTTCTTGATTTCCTGCCTGCGATGTATTCGATGGCCAAGGAGGAATCCGACTCAACAAATATATCTTCATAACCTTCATCCGCCGCCCACTTCACCGCCAGATGAATCGCCTTCAGTTATGCCTCCAACACCGAGCTAGCTTGCAGGGGGAAGCTGATAGCCTGCGCCATCCTCCCATTTTTGTCTCGGAGTATTGCTCCTCCCGAAGCCGATGAAGATAAGTAACTTGCATCAACATTAAGTTTCCATTTTTGCTTCGATTTTTGCCATTTTACAATTCTCGGCCTTGCTCGATTAACCTTGTAATGAGTTGAAATCATATGCTCCTGAAATAGAATATTCTCCATAGACCTAATTTTTAGATCAGTTAAGCTAATCGTCCATACCTGAGTGTAGATTTTGATTTGCATAATAATTTGCTGAGATGAAGTTTGCTTCTTATCAGATCCCCAAATAAGAGAAGAATAGGTTTTCCAAATGAACCACATAACGATGCCTGTAATGTTCCTCTTGATTACATTTAACAGACTGGAAGTTCCATTACCTTTCCACTTCATCCTCATAGGATGGAATTCTACTGTAGGATTGTATTTAAAACCCAGAATTCCAAAAAAATAAGCCCATATCTCCTTTACCACCTGACACTGGAAAAAAATATGATTCATTGTCTCACTATGATTTCTGCATAATGGACAGATTGAGGGATTTAGAACATTGTTAAATCTTCCAATTTTATCAGATGTAGGAATGATCCCTCTAACAATTTTCCACTGGATCAGCTTGATTTTGAGTTCCTGCATTGAATTCCATATGTTCTGATATATTTCTTGGTTGTAAGATAGTTCTCTAACCTCTTCATATGCAGATTTGAAGGTGAAGAGACCATCATCCTCTTCATTCCAAAGTATCTTTCCAGAGTCCTCTATAGTGCAAAGGCTAGAGGCCTTATCATGTATAGAGCATATTCTTCTCCAGACTGCAGAGTCAGATATTTTAGGTAACATGTTTCTACCTCTATTGTATCTAGCTTTGATAAACTGTGACCACAGAGAATCTTCAGTTTGCCACTTCCACCACAATTTTAAAGAGAAAACTTTTTCAATATCCTCCAGAGCCCTAATTCCCAGACTACCTTCCAAAGTTGGATAGCACAATTTGGACCACTTTAGCCAGTGATATTTGTCTTTGTTATTAGAAGAGCCCCAAAAGAATGAAGCCATTTTCCTGTTTAGAACTGATATCACTTTTTTAGGGAAATTATCCACTGCCAAAGTATTTAGGGGTATAGTGTTCCGGACATGCTTTATGAGAATAAGTCTACCCCCTTGAGACAGATTTCTTTGCTTCCAAGGGGTGAGCTTTTTCTCAAACTGAGTGATAATGTTCTCACAATACTGAAATCTATTAATACCTTTATGGAGGTTAACTCCCAGGTATTTAATAGGTAAGGAGGAGAGTTTCATTCCCAATGCTTCCTTAATCTTCATTTGTCTAGCTAGGGTGGTGTTTCCACAAACAATAGTACTTTTCTCAAAATTAATTTCCTGCCCACTAGCCTGTTGATAACTGAGAAGAAACTTTTTGAAATTGGAAACAAATTTAGTCTCCCCATTAGTAAAAATCAGAAGGTCATCTGCAAAGCCCAAGTGAGAAATAGGAAAACCATAGTTACCCAACCAGAACTGTTTAATATTTCCTGCTTCCATTAAACCATTAAGACCCCTTGAGAAAGCCTCTGCTGCAATAATAAATAGAAAAGGGGATAGGGGGTCCCCTTGTTTAACACCTCTTGTAGGTTTGAAAAATCCTTGGGGAGAGCCATTGATAAGAATAGATAGGAAGGTAGCTCTGAGATTATTCATAACCAATTGAACAAAAGAGCTGCAGAAACCAAATTTGAGAAGAATAGCACTCAAAAATTGCCAAGAAACCTTGTCAAAAGCCTTTGCCATATCAAGTTTAATCACAAGATTTGTTCCCCTAATCTTTTTGTCAATACTGTGGATCATTTCCTGAGCAATCAAGATCTGATCTGCAATATCTCTCCCAACCATGAAACCAGCCTGCTCCTTAGAAATTATTTTAGGCATAATGCTCCTTAGTCTATTAACCATCACTTTAGTGCAAACTTTACTTATAAAATTTGATAAGCAAATAGGTCTAAAGTCACTGAAAGAAAAGGGGTTATCTGTTTTGGGAATTAACACAATCAAAGCACTAGACATGCCTTTAGGGATAGGGAAGCCCATAAAGAACTCTTGCACTGCTCTAGTAACATCCATTCCAACAATGGACCAACATTTCTTAAAGAATTTTCCATGAAATCCATTAGGCCCAGGTGCACTATTCTGATTAAGCTCCCAAACAGCCTCTTTAACTTCATTTGGGGTAGGAAGGACCATAAGTATCACGAAGAATCAAGAGAAACAGGAGGGGATTTCGATCTCCCCCCTCTGAAACTCAAGAATCGGCCATGAATCGCCAGAGCAGAGAGAGAAAGAAGAGATTATTATTATTATTATTATTATTATTATTATTATTATTATTATTATTATTATTATTATTATTATTATTATTATTATTATTATTATTAGTAGTAGTAGTAGTAGTAGTAGTAGTAGTAGTAGCTCCGATTTATCTTTCCAAGGAGATATAATACGCTCCAAACGGTTAAACACACAACAAGATATGAGTGTCACAAATACTTAGCCTTATCTCTATGATTTAGCGTTTTCAGCGAAAATAGAGCACTGTTAGCGTAAGTACAGTGTATTTTAGTAATTAGGCAATGCTCCCTTGATATTTTGAAACCAGATCCTGAAGACAAGTTTTAGAACTCGGTAAGAGATTTCCAACGAGATATTAAACGCTTTCAACGGTACAAAATAGAGAAAGATATGATCACATCAAATTCTACACGAGTTCGGAGTGAAATCAGAAACATTTGTGAATATATGGTTAATCTGTAACTTTTAATTAATGCAATGTAAATGAAGTTGGAACAATAGCTTTAGAGCTCCGATCTATCTTTCCAACGAGATATAATACGCTCCAAACGGATAAACACACAGCAAGATATGAGTGTCACAAATACTTAGCCTTATCTCTATGATTTAGCGTTTTCAGAGAAAATAGAGCACGTTTAGCGTAAATACAGTGTATTTTAGTAATTGGTCAATCATCCCTTGATATTTTGAAACCAGCGCCTGAAAACAAGTTTTAGAACTTGGTATGATCTTTCCATCGAGATATTAAACGCTTTCAAGGGCACAAAATAGAGCAAGATATGATCGCATCAAATTCTACACGAGTTCGGAGTGAAATCACAAACATTTGTGAATATATGGTTAATCTGTAACTTTTAATTAATGCATTGTAAATGAAGTTGGAACAATACCTTTAGATCTCAGATCTATCTTTCCAACGAGATATAATAAGTTCCAAACGGATAAACACACAGCAAGATACGAGTGTCACAAATACTTAGCCTTATCTCTTTGATTTATCGTTTTCAGCGAAAATAGAGCATTTTTAGCGTAAATACAGTGTATTTCAGTAATCAGGCAATCAACCCTTGATACTCTGAAACCCGCGCCTGAAGACAAGTTTTGGAACTCGGTAAGATCCTTCCAACGAGATATAAAACACTTTCAACGGCACAAAATAGAGCAAGATGTGATCGCCTCAAATTCTACACGAGTTCGGAGTGAAATCAGAAACATTTGTGAATATATGGTTAATCTGTAACTTTTAATTAATGCTTTGTAAATGAAGTTGGAACAATAGCTTCAGAGCTTCGATCTATCTTTCCAACGAGATATA
>CAMAPE010000045.1:12902500-12927500 GCA_945859875.1 Cuscuta europaea
GCAATCTCTATGATTTAGCGTTTTCAACGAAAATCGAGCACTTTTAGCGTAAATAGAGTGTATTACTATTTTTGGTACTATTATTATTATTATTATTATTATTATTATTATTATTATTATTATTATTCTTATTATTATTATTATTATTATCATTATCATTATTATTATTATTATTAATATTATTATTATTATTATTATTATTATTATTATTATTATTATAATTATTATTATTATTATTAGCTCCGATCTATCTTTCCAACGAGATATAATACGCTCCAAACGGTTAAACACACAGCAAGATATGAGTGTCACAAATACTTAGCCTTATCTCTATGATTTAGCGTTTTCAGCGAAAATAGAGCACTGTTAGCGTAAATAAAGTTTATTTTAGTAATTAGGCAATCATCCCTTGATATTTTGAAACCAGCGCCCAAAGACATGTTTTAGAACTCGGTAAGATCTTTCCAACGAGATATTAAATGCTTTCAATGGCACAAAATAGAGCAAGATATGATCGCATCAAATTCTACACGAGTTCGGAGTGAAATCAGAAACATTTGTGAATATCTGGTTAATCTGTAACTTTTAATTAATTCATTGTAAATGAAGTTGGAACAATAGCTTTAGATCTCCGCTCTATCTTTCCAACGAGATATAATACGCTCCAAACGGATAAACACACAGCAAGATATGAGTGTCACAAATACTTAGTCTTATCTCTACGATTTAGCGTTTTCAGAGAAAATAGAGCACGTTTAGCGTAAATACAGTGTATTTTAGTAATTAGGCAATCATCCCTTTCTATTTTGAAACCAGCGCCTGAAGACAAGTTTTAGAACTTGGTAATATCTTTCCATTGAGATATTAAACGCTTTCAACGGCACAAAATAGAGCAAGATATGATCGCATCAAATTCTACACGAGTTCGGAGTGAAATCAGAAACATTTGTGAATATATGGTTAATCTGTAACTTTTAATTAATGCATTGTAAATGAAGTTGGAACTATAGCTTTAGATCTCCGATCTATCTTTCCAACGAGATATAATAAGTTCCAAACGGATAAACACACAGCAAGATACGAGTGTCACAAATACTTAGCCTTATCTCTATGATTTATCGTTTTCAGCGAAAATAGAGCATTTTTAGCGTAAATAGGCAATCATCCCTTTATATTTTGAAACAATCTCTTTAAGACAAGTTTTAGAACTCGGCAAGAGCTTTCCAACGAGATATTAAACGCTTTCAACGGCACAAAATAGAGCAAGATATGATTGCATCAAATTCTACACGAGTTCGGAGTGAAATCAGAAACATTTGTGAATATATGGCTAATCTGTAACTTTTAATTAATGCATTGTAAATGAAGTTGGAACAATAGCTTTAGATCTCCGATCTATGTTTCCAACGAGATATAATACGCTCCAAATGGTTAAACACACAGCAAGATATGAGTGTCACAAATACATAGCCTTATCTCTATGATTTAGCGTGTTCAGCTAAAATAGAGCACCTTTAGCGTAAATACAGTGTATTTTAGTAATTAGGCAATAATCCCTTGATTTTTTGAAACCAGCGCCTGAAGACAAGTTTTAGAACTCGGTAATATCTTTCCAACGAGATATTAAACGATTTCAACGGCACAACATAGAGCAAGATATGATCGCATCAAATTCTACACGAGTTCGGGGTGAAATCAGAAACATTTGTGAATATATGGTTAATCTGTAACTTTTAATTAATGCATTGTAAATGAAGTTGGAACAATAGCTTTAGAGATCCTATCTATCTTTCCAACGAGATATAATACGCCCAAAACGGATAAACACACAGCAAGATATGAATGTCACAAATACTTAGCCTTTTCTCTATGATTTAGCGTTTTCAGCCAAAATAGAGCACCTTTAGCGTAAATACAGTTTATTTTAGTAATTAGGCAATCATCCCTTGATATTTTGAAACCAGCTCATGAAGACAAGTTTTAGAACTCGGTAAGATATTTCCATCGAGATATTAAACGCTTTCAACGGCACAAAATAGAGCAAGATATGATCGCGTCAAATTCTATACGAGTTCGGAGTGAAATCAGAAACATTTGTGAATATATGGTTAATCTGTAACTTTTAATTAATGCATTGTAAATTAAGTTGGAACCATAGCTTTAGAGCTCCGATCTATCTTTCCAACGAGATTTAATACGCTCCAAACGGATAAACACACAGCAAGATATGAGTGTCACAAATACCTAGCTTTATCTCTAAGATTTAGCATTTTCAGCAAAAATAGAGCACTTTTAGCGTAAATACAGTGTATTTTAGTTATTAGGCAATCATCCCTTGAATATTTTAAACCAGCGCCTGAATACAAGTTTTAGAACTAGGTAAGATCTTTCCAACGACATATTAAACCCTTTCAACGGCACAAAATATAGCAAGATATGATCACATCAAATTCTACACGAGTTCGGAGTGAAATCAGAACTATTTGTGAATATATGGTTAATCTGTAACTTTTAATTAATGCATTGTAAATGAAGTTTGAACAATAGCTTTAGAGCTCAGATCTATCTTTCCAACGAGATAGAATACGCTCCAAACGGATAAACACACAGCAAGATATGAGTGTCACAAATACTTAGCCTTATCTCTATGATTTAGCGTTTTCAGAGAAAATAGAGCACTTTTAGCGTAAATACAGTGTATTTTAGTAATTAGGCAATCATCCCTTGATATTTTGAAACCAGCGCCTGAAGACAAGTTTAAGAACATGGTAAGATCTTTCCAACGAGATATTAAACGCTTTCAACGGCAAAAAATAGAGCAAGATATGATTGCATCAAATCTACACGAGTTCGGAGTGAAATCAGAAACATTTGTGAATATATGGTTAATCTGTAACTTTTAATTAATGCATTGTAAATGAAGTTGGAACAATAGCTTTAGAGCTCCGATCTATCTTTCCAACGAGATATAATACACTCTAAACGGATAAACACACAGCAAGATATGAGTGTCACAAATACTTAGCCTTATCTCTATGATTTAGCGTTTAAGCGAAAATAGAGCACTTTTAGCGTAAATACAGTGTATTTTAGTAATTAGGGAATCATCCTTTGATATTTTGAAACCAGCGCCAGCAGAAAAGTTTTATAACTCGGTAAGCTCGTTCCAACGAGATGTTAAAAGCTTTCAACGGCACAAAATAGAGCAAGATATGATCGCATCAAATTCTACACGAGTTCGGAGTGAAATCAGAAACATTTGTGAATATATGGTTAATCTGTAACTTTTAATTAATGCATTGTAAATGAAGTTGGAACAATACCTTTAGAGCTCCGATATATCTTTCCAACGAGATATAATACGCTCCAAAAGGATGAACACACAGCAAGATATGAGTGTCACAAATACTTAGCCTTATCTCTATGATTCAGCGTTTTCAGCGAAAATATAGCACTTTTAGGGTAAATACAGTGTGTTTTAGTAATTAGGCAATCATCCCTTGATATTTTGAAATCGGCGCCTGAAGAAGAGTTTTAAAACTCGGTATGATCTTTCCAACTAGATATTAAACTCTTTCGAAAGCACAAAATAGAGCAAGATATGATCGCATCAAATTCTACACGAGTTCGGAGTGAAATCAGAAACATTTGTGAATATATGGTTAATCTGTAACTTTTAACTAATGCATTGTAAATGATGTTGGAACAACAGCTTTAGATCTCCGATCTATCTTTCCAACGAGATATAATACGCTCCAAACGGATAAACACACAGCAAGATACGAGTGTCACAAATACATAACCTTGTCTCTAAGATTTAGCGTTTTCAGCGAAAATAGAGCACTTTTAGCTTAAATACAGTGTATTTTAGTAATTACGCAATCATCAATTGATATTTTGAAACCAACGCCTGAAGACATGTTTTAGAACTCGGTAAGATCTTTCCAACGAGATATTAAACTCTTTCAACGGCACAAAATAGAGGAAGATATTATCGCATCAAATTCTACACGAGTTCGGAGTGAAATTACAAACATTTGTGAATATATCGTTAATCTGTAAATTTTAATTAATGCATTGTAAATGAAGTTGGAACAATAGCTTTAGGTTGTTTTTACTTGGACTGTAATTCGTCCCAGACTAGACCAGACCAGAACAGACCAAACCAGATCAGACCAGACTAAAACAGACCAGACCAGACCAGACCATATTTTATTATTATTATTATTATTATTATTATTATTATTATTATTATTATTAGTATTATTATTATTATTATTTTTATTATTATTATTATTATCATCATCATCATCATCATCATCATCATCATCATTATTATTATTATCATTATTATCATCATCATCATCATCATCATCATCATCATCATCATCATCATCATCATCATCATCATCATCATCATCATCATCATCATCATCATCATCATCATCATCATCATCATCATCATCATCATCATTATTATTATTATTATTATTATTATTATTATTATTATTATTATTATTATTATTGTTATTCCCTGTTTTCTATAACAACAGTATAATATGGCATACAGATGAAAGATTAACAATAAAGATGAACACAGAAAGATCAAGTGAAAACCTTCTCTGATATACCGTGAATCTTTCGTACAAGAATGATAAGCACTAAGGCTATTTTGAGCAGATACGAAAGTTAACCGCAAACCTGAGTCCTCCTCCCTCTTTTATAGGCGAGGCTCAGGTATGCGTACAAAGGCTTCTTGCCTGAGTATGGGCCTAACACTTGGCCCATATTGTATACTATTTTAACAGATATATTTAATCAGTACAGAATAGAAATAGTAAACATCTAACTTATTACAGACAAGACAGACAAACTTGATTCACAATAAATAGTCTTCAACAATCTCCCCCTTTGTGATCAAGTGCCGTCTTGCATTTATTTTTGAGATCTTAAGTAATGCTTTCTGAAATTTAGCGCATGCTCATACTGTCTCAGCATTCTTCTCTTTTCAAGTTGCTCGTTGATAGGCTTTAGGATGGTCCACACCTTCTCGTATACTTAGAGCTCTTCCTCGCTGGCGTCCGCAAGTCTTGGATCTATATTTTCTTTGATCTCTTGTAGCTTGGTCTGAATGATCTTCAGAGTCCCATCACAGTATTTGTGAATGTCTTCTACCCACATGAGTCTTTTCTGTTCCTCATGATTGAGATATATGATGGAGACTGGGTCCTTGAAGATGTGGTATGGTCTGTACTTTTTGAGCTCTGGACCGTTCAGAGTCGGTTTTACCAGATTCGCTTTTCGAACATTGTTTTCCAGGGCCATCTGTAGATCATGGGCAGCATAGAATCTGATCTGTCTCAGCATAAACCGTTTGATCGCCTCATAGCCTTCTTCTTGTGTCCTGTTTCGACTCAGTGGGAGGTACCTACTTACCATGAACATTTGGTAGATATCCTCCATTTTCATCATTATAAAGTCGTTTTCCTGGCAGATGAAAATGCTGGAGTCTGTCCGTCGAACTTTGAAGCTGTAGAACGGGATGGTGTGATGATCTTCTCTGTGTATATCAAGGATAGCGTCAATAGGATGAGTGCTGGACTTCATATCTCTTTCCAGTACTTGACGTTGCTTTCCAGATGATCTGTGCATCAACATGTGAAGATGTCCGCCAGCCATTTTTCCTTTGAGGTGAGTCAAACCACGGATCTTTAGTTCATCTAGCTGTTTGAGCTTGTCTGCGGTTCTCCAAATTCCCTTTCTGATTTCCTCTTGGAAGGGGGCATTTATTCTGATGTTTTCCCAGAGTTTTTCTTTTGGGGGCAACTTGCTTGCCGTTTGTCTGATGACAGATTCTAGCTCCCTGGGTATCTTTTTGTAGTCCTCCCCTTCCTTGAGTTCCTCTTCATCAAGGCGTATGATGTCTTCTGCGCATTTGGCCAGTAACTCTCTCAGCCACCAATTTCGCTGCATATCCTCTGACTCGGCTTCGCTTCTAAGATCATCCCACTCTGTCCATTTTCTCGGCCAAACGTCATGTACCACAGCATCCTCGAGTGCATCGTGAATATCTTTGCCTTGGGGAATGTAGGGGACTCTCAGCTGTGGTGATCTTTCTCGTGAGTCACAACCGGGTTCACTAGGATTGCCCGTTGTCATCAGGTTAGAACTGAGTTCTGGCTGATGGCCTGACTTGACAGATGAGTCAGATATAACATTGTCAGGACTTCCATCCCCTCCTCGGACGGTATCCTTTGGAGACACGCCTCGGGATGTTGTCATCGATTTCGAACTGTGTTCTGATCGATGGCCTGAGCTTTGTGATGTACCAGAGGTAACCACTACAGGACTTCCATCCCCTCCTCAGACAGTATCTCTAGGAGATAAGCCTCGGGATGTTTCGTCTAGCTCGACCAGGCTAGAGAGTTGGGCTTGGTTGTGGCTTGAGGAAGGTGGTGGTTGGTTGGTGGGCTGGTTTGATGAGGTGTTTGGCTGGGGTTCATGGCTGGTAGAGGCTGCTTGCTCAAGTGTCCGAGGCCTCTTGTTCTCCCCCTCATGAGGTTCCGAATCATCGGGATCCTCATGGGAACGTTTGAGACCTCAGGGACTGTCATGGCAAGTGCCGTACTGAGGGCGGTCATGTTTGAAGAAAATTTGGAGAAGGTCGCGTTCGAAGGGTGAAAGGTGGCAAGTGTCGACCTCCAGCAACCGAAGAAACAGGAGATCGGCAAACTCAAGGCGGGATAGGTGGTAGGGATTGGTCGAGGCAGAGGGCGATACCAGTTCCGTATCGTGGGTTCCCCGAGAGAGTGAAGGGCTAAATGGTGTGGTGGATGGGAGAGGGATGGCAGGAGTGGGTTGTGGAATGGATTGAGAGGGTGAAGAGTGGGGTTTGGGTGGCTCTGTTCACTATGAACCGCTGGGGTTGGTTTGGAGTCCTGTGCCCAAGCGGTGAATGCTTGTTGCACCCATGGTTTGATGGTGGACTCCATGTAGCGGTTCATGAGAACGGTAACGTCTTCGGGTGTAAGGTTTCAAGTTACGGGGGTTGTAACTGTTGTAACAGCATCAGTGAAGAGAGCTGATGTGTGGCCTGCGTGCAAAGATGAAGTCATTTTTGGCACAACAGGGCTTCCGACCATCCTTGTTTGCACTCCGGTCGTTGTATCCAGGGTGTGTGCACCTGTATGTGCTGTGAAAGGTGTAGGTGTCCTAGAAAAATTGGAAAATGTGGGGAATGTGACACCTAGACTCGATGTGGAGAAAGAGGGGGTTGTGGCCTCGGGCGGTGGGCCACTAGAGCGCTCAACTGGTTCGGAGGGAACCAGTGAGGTGGGTGAGTCCCGTGATGTTGAAACGTTAGCCTTTTGGGAGGCTAACGAGTGGCTGGGAGAGGGCGGTGCATGCGCAGTTGAGCCCGATGCTGCGGCTTCTACTCGGGGACCAACAAGGTTGGCCCCTGTACTTAGAGATTCGGCTCGGCTTATAGAGATGAAGGGAAGACAGTCGTCGAAAATATGAAGGTCCTCGTCAGCAACCAAACTCTTTCGGACAGGACGCTGCTTCTTGGCTTTAGCCTTAGGTGACCGGGGAGCAGCAATCTTAGCTGTAGCTGTCTCCTTCACGGGTTTGAGGACTAACGTCTTGGGACGGGCAGCTATAAAAGGAGCTGCATCCTCAGGGGTGACCTTCTTTGGAGGAGAATCAATTGGCAGCTTCCCCTTTCGGATCAGAGCGAAAGTGTGCTCCACGCCGTCACTATCGTCGGAGTCATCATCGCCGTCATCATCCTCATCGTCTTTGGCCACGCTATTGGAGGCCTCATCGTCAGCCTTTTTGTGGGCCGGGCTGAACGATTCATCGGCAGGTTCCGCAGCGTTTGTACGTGCGCCCTCAGCCGTCTGATTCCTCTCGAGAGAATCATCAGACTTCCCTTCATGGGGCACACGCGCCACTGGTTTCTGTGGCTTACTGGCTCTCTTCGGACCCTTACTAGCTCTCGGCTTAGGCCCCGGGGCAGGTCCAGCTGGGTTTGACTGAACCATGGGGCCATCTTTCAGTAGACTCTCCCTATACTGGATGACTGCGGAATGTCGTGGATTTCCCAGGTCCAGCAGATAATCGGGTATGGTCATCCCCACAGTGTCATGCTTGAAGCGCTTGAAGTACTGGAGTTTCGGAGCAGTGAACTGGTCTTCATCTTTGCGCTGTGGGATCCCTGGGTGGGCGGTCATGTAGTCAGCAATAATGAGCGCCAACCATCTGGCGTAGGGAATCGTCATACCCGTCTTTTCGTCCTCTTTGTCTTGGACTTGAGTGACCAGCTCAATCCAGAATAGCTGCGCCATATCGTAATTTTTTGCGAAGACGATCCCATGGAAGATTTGGAAGATCTGCAGGTTGCACTTGTCATGGCCGGCGTGCTTTGGAGAGAGACATTTGTTGACAAGGCCGAACAGTGTCTTCCACGGGTATGGCAGGTTCATCAGCTTGAAGTGGGACAGGAACGGTAGCGGAGCATCATAACCCAATTGCACTAGTCCTTCCATTAGTTCGGCCTTGGAGGGTAGTTGTTCATAGGTATCGTGGATAGGCAGCTCCAGTATGGCTTGTAGAGTGGATGCTGTTAAAGTCAGACGTCTGTTGTGGAGCGTTGCACTCAGACTGGATGCATCCTTCTTGGAAGTCAAGTGCATGGTCCCCCATAGTTGTTGCAAGTAGATTTTGGGGACCGTGATCGCTTTGCTTAGTGCTTGCCAGATGTAATGCCCCTTAAGTATTATGGGAATGACCGGGTCAGGGCACCTGAAGACAGCTAGGTCGAGCTGAAAGTTGTTGTCCTGTAGCCGAACCCACTTGTATTTGGGGAACAGCTGTGTGTAGTGCGCATCCTCCTGGGGAGTATCTTGTTGAGTGCCTGACATTTTGAGCTGAAAGAATGGCACCCGTTAGTAAAAAAAATTCTTTTGGGTTTAGGATTTCAGAGATGAGGAAACGAGTTCTGGCATCAAGGTTGTTAACTCGAGCCCATGAGTGCGAGTTTACGAACTCGAGCCCATGAGCACGAGTTTACGAACTCGAGCTCTGAGTGCGAGTTTACAAACTCGAACCCGGGCTGCGAGTTTACAAACTCGAACCCTGGCTGCGAGTTTACAAACTCGAACCCTGGCCGCGAGTTTACAAACTCGAACCCTGGCCGCGAGTTTACAAACTCGAACCCTGGCCGCGAGTTTACAAACTCGAGCCCTGGCCGCGAGTTTACAAACTCGAGCCCTGAGCGCGAGTTTACAAACTCGAGCCCTGAAGGCGAGTTTACAAACTCGAGCTCCAGAGCGCGAGTTTACAAACTCGAGCCCAGAGTGCGAGTTTACAAACTCGAGCCCAGAGCGCGAGTTTACAAACTCGCGGTCTGCTCGAATTTGAAACGGCAGTCCATGAACTCGAGTTCCAGAACTCGTGTTCGCACGAAGAAGATAACCACCTGAAAAACAAAGCAATAATAAGGATAATCAGTCAATCAAGCCCCCTTTTGTTTGAAAATTTATTTTGAGGAAAAACGCGTCGTTTTTTGATTGTGATTTTGGTTAAGGGACAATTCGAGATGTGTGAAGGTCTGAGAGAGGAGAGTGATGGGAAGTACGAAGTGAAAATCTACCTGTGTGAGGGGTGAGTGGAGGTCTGTGAGAGGGAGGGAAGTTTGGAGGACGGCGGAGAGTGTTAGTGAGAATTCGAGCTCGGAGTGTTTTCTGCGAGAAGGAAGCTTAGGCAATGGGAAGGAAGGGGATTAAAAATGAGTAAATATACGCGAGTTTAGAAACGGGCCGAAAAAAATTTGGGCCTTAGGGGTGAAATGATCCATTTATGATCAGTAAAAAGTACTCCCCCTCGCTGAAGTCAACACACGCACTGTTGTTGTTTTTTTTTTTAAGATTTTTCAAAATTTCTCCCCCTCGATGAATGCAATGTACACACACTAAATGCACCTCACTCACACTATATTTTTTTTTTTGATCTTTTAGTCCTTTTTCTCCCCCTCGATGAATGCAAACGCACACACACTATTTTTGATCTTTTTGCTCTTTGTCTCCCCCTCGACACATGCAACGCACACAAATTACAAACACACATACGCACACTTTGTACAGGTCCCACACACACACACATTTTTACAGACCAGAGGAAACAGAATTACAATGGCTCGAGGTTCAACATGCCTAATTTGGAAACCAGGAACTGGAATCTCTTTTCATCCAATGCCTTAGTAAACAAATCAGCCAGTTGAAGCTCGGAGCTTACAAAGTACATGTCAATATCCCCTTTTTCCACGTGGTCTTTGATGAAATGATATCTCAGGTCGATGTGTTTCGTGCGGGAGTGATGAACCGGGTTGCTGGTGATGGCGATGGCACTCTGAGAGTCGCTGTAGATCGGGATATGACAGAAAGTGTAACCGTAGTCTTTTAGCTGGGTCTTCATCCATAATATTTGTGAACAACAGCTAGCAGCCGCGACGTATTCTGCCTCGGCCGTAGATGTTGACACACAGTTCTGTTTCTTGGAAGGCCAGCAGACTAACTTATCGCCCAAGAACTGGACAGCTCCCGAGGTACTTTTGCGGTCCATCCGGCAACCAGCAAAATCTGCGTCAGAGTATCCGACGAGGTCAAAACCTGAGTGTTTGGGATACCAGAGGCCTAGATGCACTGTGCCTTTGAGGTATCTCAGTATTCTTCGAACAGCCGTCAGATGGGACTCCTTTGGATTCACCTGAAAGCGTGCACATAAGCATGTAGAGAAGACGATATCAGGCCTGCTAGACGTGAGATACAGCAAAGATCCAATGATTGCCCTATAGTTTGTGGCATCGACTGATTTCCCAGAAGGGTCTGAGTCCAGTTTGTTGGTGGGGGACATAGGGGTCGGCATGGAAGACTTGCTATCGATGTTGAATCTCTTAAGCATTTCCAAAATATACTTGGACTGATTGATGAAAATGCCGTCAGAGAGTTGTCTTACTTGCAGGCCTAGGAAGAAGTTTAGCTCTCCCATCATGCTCATTTCAAACTTAGTTTTCATTAGTTTCTCAAAATGTTTGCACAGACGTGGATTTGAGGAGGCGAAGATGATATCATCAACATAGATCTGAATCAGGATGATGTCAGACTTCTGTCGCTTGATGAAAAGTGTAGTATCAATCTTCCCTTTTGAGAAACCTGAGTCAACCAGAAATTCAGTTAAGGCATCGTACCAAGCTCTTGGGGCTTGTTTCAGTCCATACAGAGCTTTTTTCAGCTTGTACACATGGTTGGGGTATCTGGGATCTACAAATCCTTCGGGCTGAGCGACATAGACTTCTTCTTCCAAGACTCCATTCAGAAAGGCAGTCTTGACGTCCATTTGAAAGACGGTAAAGTTCTTGTGGGCCGCGTACGCAAGAAAGAGGCGTATTGCTTCAATTCTTGCTACGGGTGCAAATGTTTCATCATAGTCTATGCCCTCTTGCTGATTGTATCCTTTAGCGACCAGCCGTGCCTTGTTGCGTATCACTGTGCCTTCTTCGTCCTTCTTGTTCTTGAACACCCATTTGGTGCCAATTATGGTTTTCTGAGGGGGTTTAGGCACGAGTGTCCATACTTCTAATCTGTCAAACTGATTTAGCTCATCTTGCATAGCAATCACCCAATCTGGATCAGCGAGTGCATCTGAGACTTTAGATGGTTCATTCTGGCTTAGAAAGCATGCATAGTGACATTCATTCATAGTAGCCGATCTCGTACGCACACCTTGACCCGGACCACCGATTATTTGTTCAGTGGGATGAGCTCTTGTCCATTTCCTCTCATGTGCAAGAGGATTAGGTGTAATGATCGGTTGATCCGAGTCCTGGTATGGGATTGGTGACTCTTGAGCAGCTGAGGCGTGCGGTGGAGATGACTCTGATGTGGTAGCAAACCCGTGATCATCCACTCCTCCGTGATTAGTTTGGGGAGTTGACGGAGTAGATGGTTCATTATCAAGTCCGAGAAGGAGTGGAATCTCAGTGAAAGTAGTTGGTTGCTGTGGAATGTTTGACGATGAAGCTGGTGTGCAAGGAGAAGGTGAAGGTTGTGAATTCTCGTAGAAGTTCTGAAAGAGAGAGTTGAGAATCACACCTTCAGGTACAGGGTTTTGTTCAACTGTGTCAGAGTCCACTGGTGCAGTAAGTGACGGGTCAGCTTGTAAGTGTTCCGTTGCGAAGTCAGCCATCTCATAGAATGTCACATTAACACTCTCAATGACCGTTCGTTTGTCTCTAAGATAGACTCGGTAAGCTTTGGACTGCTGGGAGTAGCCAATGAACACCCCTTCTTGGGCTTTTGCGTCTAGCTTACCTCTATCAGTTCTGTCATTTAGTACGAAGCACTTGCAGCCAAATATCTTAAAGAATGAGATATCCGGAGTTCGGTTGAAAAGGATTTCATATGGGGTCTTGTCGAAGCGTTTGTGTATAGATGTTCTGTTTTGGGTGTAGCACGCCGTGTTAATGGCCTCTGCCCACATAAAGTGTGGCAATCTTGACTGGATGAGCATGGTGCGTGCCGCTTCAACAAGGGTCCTGTTCTTTCTTTCAACCACTCCATTCTGTTGGGGAGTTTTGGCTGCTGCGAATTGCTGTGTGATACCGAGAGATTCATAGAATCCAGTGAGAGTTTGGTTCTTGAACTCGGTACCGTTGTCAGTTCTGATGATTCGAACACTTTGCTGCAGCAGTTTCTGGACTGTTCTGACAAAGGTCATAATGATTTCTGCTGCCTCGTCCTTTTTACGAAGAAATTTTGTCCATGTGTACCGAGAGAAGTCATCAACGATCACCAGTGTATATTTGCGGCCGTTGATGCTTTGGACTCTCATAGGTCCACACAGATCCATGTGTATCAGTTGCAGCGGTAGGGTAGATGATGGGACAGGCTTTGACTTGTGGGAGCTTCTCGTCATTTTGCCCATTTTGCAGGCACTACAATGATTCTCTGTGGAAGATTTCAACGGAGGAAGCCCCTTTACAAGTTTCTTCGAAGACAGGATGGACAAATTCTTGAAATTAAGATGGGAAAGACGTCTGTGCCAGAGGTTGTTTTGTTCCGTTGAAGCTTTGGACAGCACACAGATGGAAGTGGTGGATTGAACGCTTTTCAGATCAATAGTGTACAGGTTGGAGGTCCTGTAACACGTTAATAATGAGTTCCCTTCGCTGTCTAGTACACAGCATTGTTTGGCAATGAACCTCACTTTCATCCCACTGTCGCAGAATTGTCCGATACTCAGAAGATTGTGTTTGAGCCCTTTGACAAAAGAAACATCTTTGATGGTGACGCTGGCATAGATGACATCCCCATATCCAAGAATAGGAGATGAGGCGTCGTTCCCGAATCTAACATTGCCTCCATAGCAGGTGGTATAGTTGCTCAGTAGGTACTTTACTCCGGTCATGTGGGTTGAGCATCCAGAATCCAAGTGCCACACATGACCGTCCTGCAAAACAGTTAAACAGGTTCAGGTACCCATCTTGGAATGGGTCCTTCCTAATCATTGAAAAACATCCATTCAAGTTTCGCTTTGAGCTGTGATCCAAAGTCCGTAGCTTTTTCAACAAGAGATTTATCTCTTGTGGGCTCTCTGACAGCCAGATCTGCTTTTGCAGTGGGTCTGATTTTTGGGACCCACTTAGCAGTTTCCTTTTTAGTTTTGGTGGGTCTGAGATGTCTCATCTTAGGGACCCACCTTTCAGGTTCATGTTGGATGGGTCTTCGTCTGTGGACCCACCTTTCAGTTTCAGTTTGGATGGGTCTTCGTCTGCGGACCCATCTTGCAGTTTCAGGTCTTGTAGGTCTCATCTTAGGGACCCACCTTTCAAGTTCAGGCTTGGTAGGTTTCATTTTAGGGACCCACCTTTCAGTTTTGGGTTTGGTAGGTCTCATCTTAGGGACCCACCTTTCTGCTTTAGTTTGAGTGGGTCTTATCTTGGGAACCCACCTTTCCATTTTAGGTTTAGGAGGAGAGTAGACAGGTGCTTTGTGATTGAAAGGTTGTTTCTTCAATTTAGTTTTGAAAATCTCCTCTTTAGAAAGCCGATTTAGATGTTTCCTTGATTGAACTCTGAGAGAATATTTCATATCAGGAATACAAAAAGTTCCCTTAGAAGTTCCTTTCTTGGTTTCTCTTTCGGGTTTGAGCTTTCTAAAAGGCTTTGATTTAACAGCATTCACATCACATTCATAATTGTGGGGGTCTGGAACAGAATAACCATAAGCAATAGTGGAATTATACAAAGAGCCATGTTCAAAAGATGTCACAGAATTTTTCAGCTTGGGACACAAGACTGAACTACTAGAAACTGAGTTTACATGGAGAGGTTTAGATTTAGTTTTAGAGTACAAAATGGAGCTAGATCTAGGACCAGGCTTATTCTCAAAAACTTTCTTCTTGCCAGCAGCTATTTCCTTTCTCTTCATCTCCCACTCTTTCTTCTCTTCTCCTCTTCTTTTCACTTCTTATTCTGTGACAAAAGGAGAAGAGTGATGAGTGGTGGATTTTTCAGAAAATTTAGTTTTATCAGAAGAGGTTTGAGCAGTTTTTAAAGCAGAATGATATTTTTCACTCAATTCATCAAATTTGCTTAATAGCTCTTGCCAGTTGCTTTCAGAACTTTTCTTTTCAGTTTCAAAACGCTCTCTCTCATTTTCAAGGGTTTTCTGAAGATCTGCATATTTTTGGACCAGTGGAGAGATGCACTTGTCCTGTCCAGACTTAAAAATTCCAGTTTTAGGAGTGGGACCCATTGGACTTTCGTAATATGGAACCCCTTTTGGGACATTAAAAATATCAAACCCCTCCTCGTTGTAGATTACCTTTTCTTTAGAAAGAGCTTTCTCAACCAGAGGAGTATAGTCAAAAGAGGTCTCAATTTTAGGATTACTCCTTTTCTCTTCTTCTTCTTTAGTGGTTTCTTCTTCACCCCCAAATTTCATTTTCTTATCAATGTCTAGAGTCAAGTAAGTTGCATCATACAACTGACGGCAGTCAACTTTCTTTAAATGACGCGGGTTCGGTAGTCCAAGACTAGCTTTTGGGTTGTAATGCTGAACATCGCTTATACGATTTAGAAAAACTGTGTGTTCGGTTTGACCTCTTCTGACACATACATCCTCAAGTTCCTTTACTTTGCTTAAAAGACTGCTTCTTTTATTTCTTAAAAATTCACAGTCAGCTTTAGCTGTGTTTTTCTCAACTTCACTGTCTTGCAGTTTCTTAGTTAGTTCAGCTATTTTAAGTTCAAAGCTTTCAAAGTCTGAGGACACCCTTTTGATTTGATCTTTGGCATTTTCAAGTTGAACGCTTAAGGAAGATTTTTGGTCAAGGTTCTGTTTCAGTACCCTGTAATTATTGTCTAATCTCTCCTGCAGTTCTTTAATGAGGTGGTCCTTATTGTGTAAGGACTGAGTTTGTATAGTGTGAGAGTGATTAGAGGTACTTACAGTGCTTGTTGAGCATTCACTTCCGGGGATCGCAGCATCACCCTTTTTCTCTTCTTCATCCTCCAGCCTTGCCATCAAGGCGAAGTTCTCTTCCTCTTCTTCTTCTTCTTCAGAATCATCTTCCGCCCACTGGACTAGCTCAGCATGTTTGCCAGAGGTTTCTGCTTCCTCCTGTTGTGCTAAGAAGAGCTTTTGTTTATTCATTAGAATCTTCTGTTTGTAGAAGTTTGCATCTCTCTTCTTTGGGAGCCGACAGTCTTTGCTGATGTGTCCAGGCTTCCCGCAGTTATAGCACACAGGGGCATTAGCAGTTGATGTAGCCTTCCTGGCTGAGCTTTGGTCCTGGTTCTTTTGTTTGTAGTTGGAAGAAGAGGTTCGCAGCTTATTTGAAGAGCTGTTTCTCTTGTCAAACTTCTTGGCCAGCAGTGCCATCTTCTTCTGGAGATCTGCAAGCTCAGCTTCAAGATCAATTGCTTCTTCATCACTCTCATCTTCATCAGATTCAACCTCTACTACTTTCTTCTTCTTCTTCTGCAGAGGTTTCGACGCTCTTTTGGGCTGAGCTTCCATTAGTAGAGCTAGAGGATTTGGGCTTGATTGTTCCTCAGTGCATACAACGTCATTGACGAACTCCTTTAGCAGCTCATTCAAGGTGAAGAGATCAATTTCATCCATGTCAATGCGTTGTCTCAAGTCTTTTACTGTTTTACTCCAAGATGGGTGCATACTGGACAGAAATCTAGTATTCAGTTCCAGGTTGGTTCTGAATATTTTGATTTTCCTCATTTCATTCATCAACTTCACAAGCCTGGCATGAGTCTCGTGAAGAGGTTCTCCAGGAGCAGCCTTGAACGAGTCATAAGCCATCAAAATAGCAGATTTCTTTGTTTTTAGGCTTATGCTCGTGCCTTGGAGTAATTTTTCAATCTCGTCCCACATTTCTTTTACAGTTTGCATACTGTCAATCATCACATACACTTCATTTGGGATGGCTTGGAGAAGGTATGTTTTGGCCATGACGTCTCCTCTCAACCTTAGCTTGTCTGCTTCAGTGTATTCAGAAGGCCTCTTTCGTCTTGTTTCAGGAGGAATGGGTGGATTATTTGTTGAGTCCCCTCCTACGTCAATCATTAGTACAGCTGGTCCTTCCAGGAGTGATTCCAGCATTGCGTCGGAGTTTTCTTTGTGTTCTAGGAAATTCAAGAAACGAGTTCTCCACATTTGGTACTCCCCTTTCCTCAGAGATGGAGGAGTACTGCTGTTTCCTTGCACATTAGATTCAGAAGCCATTCCTGTTGCTGTAGAAAACTGACCGTTCGAGAAATAAGATCAGAAAATTTACTAAGTCAAGAACTCGAGTTCCTGAGTGTTCAAAGCCTAAACTCGAGGTCTGGGGAACTCGAGATGAGAGTTTGAGTTTGTGAACTCGAGGTCAAGAGTTCGAGTTTCTAAGAACTCGAGGTGTAAACTCGCAGGGTCAAAACTCGTGGTCAGACTGCGAGTTTGCAGGCTGCGAGTTTGTTGAGTGCGAGTTGTTGACCGCGAGTTGTAGGCTGCGAGTTCTTGAGCTCGAGTTTGCAGGCTGCGAGTTTCTCAACTCGAGTTTACAGGCTGCGAGTTTATGCAAAAACACCTGGCTGCGAATTCCTGAAAAAATAAAACTTCAGATTTTCAGAAATACAAATATGGTAGGTTGTAGCCCTTGTAGTAAAGATCCTTTTACCCAAGTTTCAGGTCAAAAAGCTGCACAAAGCTTAGAGAAACGAGGGGTGCGAGTTCATGGGTGCGAGTTTACTTCTGAAGAAAAATTGCAGAAACGAAAAAGGAAGATATACTGCTTGATCGTCTTTGAAACGCGATTCTAACAGTATAACTTTTACAGTATTTGGTGCAGAAATAAGATTACAGAAGATAAACTCGCTATTCTATAAAAACAGAGTCTTTAGCAGATAGTTCTTCTGATCAGCTCTCGATCGGCTCTGATACCATTTGTTATTCCCTGTTTTCTATAACAACAGTATAATATGGCATACAGATGAAAGATTAACAATAAAGATGAACACAGAAAGATCAAGTGAAAACCTTCTCTTATATACCGTGAATCTTTCGTACAAGAATGATAAGCGCTAAGGCTATTTTGAGCAGATACGAAAGTTAACCGCAAACCTGAGTCCTCCTCCCTCTTTTATAGGCGAGGCTCAGGTATGCGTACAAAGGCTTCTTGCCTGAGTATGGGCCTAACACTTGGCCCATATTGTATACTATTCTAACAGATATATTTAATCAGTACAGAATAGAAATAGTAAACATCTAACTTATTACAGACAAGACAGACAAACTTGATTCACAATAAATAGTCTTCAACAATTATTATTATTATTATTATTATTATTATTATTATTGTTATTATTATTATTATTATTATTATTATATTATTATTATTATTGTTGTTGTTGTTGTTGTTGTTATTATTTTTATTATTTTTATTATTTTTATTTTTTTTATTACTGTTATTATTGTTATTATTGTTATTATTATTATTATTATTATTATTATTATTATTATTATTATTATTATTATTATTATTATTATCATCATCATTATTATTAGTAGTAGTAGTAGTAGTAGTAGTAGTAGTAGTAGTATTAGTAGTAGTAGTATTAATTTTATAACGAATAGACAAAATTTTAGCATGCTGGATGGAATATTATTATTTTTAATTATCAATGAATAAAATATAATTAGTTATTGATTATAATATATATATAAAAATAAAATATTTACGCAAAACAAACCACACCAAAACAAACCAGACCAGACCAGACCAACAAATTACGGTCCAAGTAAAAACATCCTTAGAGCTCCGATCTATCTTTCCAACGAGATATAATACGCCCCAAATGGTTAAACACACAGAAGGATATGAGTGTCACAAATACTTAGCCTTATCTCTATTATTTAGCAATTTCAACGAAAATAGAGCACTTTTAGCTTAAATACAATGTATTTTAGTAATTAGGCAATAATCCATTGATTTTTTGAAACCAGCGCCTGAAGAAAAACTTTAGAACTCGGTAAGCTCTTTCAAACGAGATATTAAACGCTTTCAACGGCACAAAATAGAGCAAGATATGATCGCATCAAATTCGACACGAGTTCAGAGTGAAATCAGAAACATTTGTGAATATATGGTTAATCTGTAACTTTTAATTAATGCATTGTAAATGAAGTTGGAACAATAGCTTTAGAGTTCCGATCTATCTTTCCAACAAGATATAATACGCTCCAACCGAATAAACACACAGCAAGATATGAGTGTCACAAATACTCAGCCTTATCTCTATCATTTAGCGTTTTCAGCGAAAATAGTGCAGCTTTAGCGAAAATACAGTGTATTTTAGTAATAAGGCAATCATCCCTTGATATTTTGAAACCAGCGCCTGAAGACAAGTTTTAGAACTCGGTAAGATCATTGCAACGAGATATTAAACGCTTTCAACGGCACAACAAAGAGCAAGATATGATCGCATCAAATTCTACACGAGTTCGGAGTGAAATCAGAAACATTTGTGAATATATGGTTAATATGTAACTTTTAACTAATGCATTGTAAATGAAGTTGGAACAATAGCTTTAGAGCTCCGATCTATCTTTCCAACGAGATATAATACGCTCCAAACGGATAAACACACAGCAAGATATGAGTGTCACAAATACTTAGCCTTATCTCTATGATTTAGCGTTTTCAGCTAAAATAGAGCACTTTTAGCGTAAATACAGTGTATTTTAATAATTTGGAAATAATCCCTTGATATTTTGAAACCAGCGCCTGAAGACAAGTTTTAGAAATCGGTATTATCTTTCAAACGAGATATTAAACGCTTTCAACGGCACAAAATAGAGCAAGATGTGATCGCATCAAATTCTACACGAGTTCGGAGTGAAATCAGAAACATTTGTGAATATATGGTTAATTTGTAACTTTTAATTAATGCATTGTAAATGAAGTTGGAACAATATCTTTAGAGCTCCGATCTATCTTTCCAACGAGATATAATACCGCCCCAAACGGATAAACACACAGCGGGATAAGAGTGTCACAAATACTTAGCCTTATCTCTATGATTTAGCGTTTTCAGCTAAAATAGAGCAGTTTTAGCGTAAATACAGTGTCTTTTAATAATTAGGCAATCATCCCTTGATATTCTGAAACCAGAGCCTGAAGACAAGTTTTATAACTCGGTATGATCTTTCCAACGAGATATTAAACGCTTTCAATGGCACAAAATAGAGCATGATATGATCGCATCAAATTCGACACGAGTTCAGAGTGAAATCAGAAACATTTGTGAATATATGGTTAATCTGTAACTTTTAATTAATGCATTGTAAATGAAGTTGGAACAATAGCTTTAGAGTTCCGATCTATCTTTCCAACAATATATAATACGCTCCAACCGAATAAACACACAGCAAGATATGAGTGTCACAAATACTCAGCCTTATCTCTATCATTTAGCGTTTTCAGCGAAAATAGAGCAGCTTTAGCGAAAATACAGTGTATTTTAGTAATAAGGCAATCATCCCTTGATATTTTGAAACCAGCGCCTGAAGACAAGTTTTAGAACTCGGTAAGATCATTGCAACGAGATATTAAACGCTTTCAACGGCACAACAAAGAGCAAGATATGATCGCATCAAATTCTACACGAGTTCGGAGTGAAATCAGAAACATTTGTGAATATATGGTTAATATGTAACTTTTAACTAATGCATTGTAAATGAAGTTGGAACAATAGCTTTAGAGCTCCGATCTATCTTTCCAACGAGATATAATACGCTCCAAACGGATAAACACACAGCACGATATGAGTGTCACAAATACTTAGCCTTATCTCTATGATTTAGCATTTTCAGCTAAAATAGAGCACTTTTAGCGTAAATACAGTGTATTTTAATAATTTGGAAATAATCCCTTGATATTTTGAAACCAGCGCCTGAAGACAAGTTTTAGAAATCGGTATTATCTTTCAAACGAGATATTAAACGCTTTCAACGGCACAAAATAGAGCAAGATGTGATCGCATCAAATTCTACACGAGTTCGGAGTGAAATCAGAAACATTTGTGAATATATGGTTAATTTGTAACTTTTAATTAATGCATTGTAAATGAAGTTGGAACAATATCTTTAGAGCTCCGATCTATCTTTCCAACGAGATATAATACCGCCCCAAACGGATAAACACACAGCGGGATAAGAGTGTCACAAATACTTAGCCTTATCTCTATGATTTAGCGTTTTCAGCTAAAATGTAACTCTTAATTAATGCATTGACCATATATTCACAAATGTTTCTGATTTCACTCCGAACTCGTGTAGAATTTGATGCGATCATATCTTGCTCTATTTTGTGCCATTGAAAGCATTTAATATCTCATTGGAAAGATCTTACCGAGTTCTAAAACATGTCTTTGGGCGCTGGTTTCAAAATATCAAGGGATGATTGCCTAATTACTAAAATAATTTTTATTTACGCTAACAGTGCTCTATTTTCGCTGAAAACGCTAAATCATAGAGATATAAGGCTAAGTATTTGTGACACTCATATCTTGCTGTGTGTTTAACCGTTTGGAGCGTATTATATCTCGTTGGAAAGATAGATCGGAGCTAATAATAATAATAATAATAATAATAATAATTATAATAATAATAATAATAATAATAATAATAATAATCAGAATAATAATCATAATAATAGAAATAATAGTAATAATAATAATAATAATAATAATAATAATAATAATAAGAATAATAATAATAATAATAATAATAGTAATAATAATAGTATCAAAAATAGTAATACACTGTATTTACGCTAAAAGTGCTCTATTTTCGCTGAAAACACTAAATCATAGAGATTGCTGTGTGTTTATCCGTTTGGAGCATATTATATCTCACTGGAAAGATAGATCGGAGCTCTAAAGCTATTGTTCCAACTTCATTTACAATGCATTAATTAAAAGTTACAGATTAACCATATATTCACAAATGTTTCTGATTTCACTCTGAACTCGTGTAGAATTTGATGCGATCACATCTTGCTCTTTGTTGTGCCATTGAAAGCGTTTAATATCTCGTTTGAAAGATCATACCGAGTTCTAAAACTTGTCTTCAGGCGCTGGTTTCAAAAAATCAAGGGATTATTTCCTAATTACTAAAATACACTGTATTTACGCTAAAAGTGCTCTATTTTAGCTGAAAACGCTAAATCATAGAGATAAGGCTAAGTATTTGTGACACTCATATCCTGCTGTGTGTTTATCCGTTTGGGGCGTATTATATCTCGTTGGAAAGATAGATCGGAGCTCTAAAGCTATTGTTCCAACTTCATTTACAATGCATTAATTAAAAGTTACAAATTAACCATATATAAACAAATGTTTCTGATTTCACTCCGAACTCGTGTAGAATTTGATGCGATCATATCTTGCTCTATTTTGTGTCGTTGAAATTTTTTAATATCTCGTTGGAAAGATCTTACCGAGATCTAAAACTTGTTTTCAGGCGCTGGTTTCAGAATATCAAGGGATGATTGCCTAATTACTAAAATACACTGTATTTACGCTAAAAGTGCTCTATTTTCGCTGAAAACGCTAAATCATAGAGATAAGGCTAAGTATTTGTGACACTCATATCTTGTTGTGTGTTTATCCGTTTGGAGCGTATTATATCTCGTTGAAAAGATAGATAAGAGCTCTAAAGCTATTGTTCCAACTTCATTTACAATGCATTAATTAAAAGTTACAGATTAACCATATATTCACAAATATTTCTGATTTCACTCCGAACTCGTGTAGATTTGATGCGATCATATCTTGCTCTATTTTGTGCCACTGAAAGCGTTTAATATCTCGTTGGAAAGATCTTACCATTTTCTAAAACTTGTCTTGAGGCGCTGGTTTCAAAATATCAAGGGATGATTGCCCAATTACTAAAATACACTGTATTTACGCTAAAAGTGCTCTATTTTCTCTGAAAACGCTAAATCATAGAGATAAGGCTAAGTATTTGTGACACTCATATCTTGCTGTGTGTTTATCCGTTTGGAGCGTATTATATCTCGTTGGAAGATAGATCTGAGCTCTAAACCTATTGTTCAAACTTCATTTACAATGCATTAATTAAAAGTTACAGATTAACCATATATTTACAAATGTTTCTGATTTCACTCCGAGCTCGTGTAGAATTTGATATGATCATATCTTGCTCTATTTTGTGCCGTTGAAAACGTCTAATATGTCGTTGGAAAGATCTTACCTAGTTCTAAAACTTGTCTTCAGGCGCTGTTTTTAAAATATCAAGGGATGATTGCCTAATTACTAAAATACACTGTATTTACGCTAAAAGTGATCTATTTTCGCTGAAAACGCTAAATCATAGAGATAAGGCTAAGTATTTGTGACACTCATATCTTGCTGTGTGTTTATCCGTTTGGAGCGTATTATATCTCGTTGGAAAGATAGATCGGAGCTCTAAAGCTATTGTTCCAACTTCATTTACAATGCATTAATTAAAAGTTCCAGATTAACCATATATTCACAAATGTTTCTGATTTCACTCCGAACTCGTGTAGAATTTGATGCGATCATATCTTTCTCTATTTTGTGCCGTTGAAAGCGTTTAATATCTCGTTGGAAAGCTCTTACCGAGTTCTAAAACTTGTCTTCAGGATCTGGTTTCAAAATATCAAGGGAGCATTGCCTAATTACTAAAATACACTGTACTTACGCTAACAGTGCTCTATTTTCGCTGAAAACGCTAAATCATAGAGATAAGGCTAAGTATTTGTGACACTCATATCTTGTTGTGTGTTTAACCGTTTGGAGCGTATTATATCTCGTTGGAAAGATAAATCGGAGCTACTACTACTACTACTACTACTAATAATAATAATAATAATAATGATGATGATGATGATGATGATGATGATGATGATGATGATGATGATGATGATGATGATGATGATGATGATGATGATGATGATGATGATGATGATGATGATGATGATGATGATGATGATGATGATGATGATGATGATGATAATAATAATAATAGTCATAATAATCATAATAATAATAATAATAATAATATAATAATAATCATAATAATAATAATAATAATAATAATAATAATAATAATCATAATAATAATAATAATAATAATAATAATAATCATAATAATAATAATAATAATAATAATAATAATAATAATAATAATAATATTAATAATAATAATAATAATAATAATAATAATAAGAATAAGAATAAGAATAATAAGAATAATAATAATAGTAATAATAATAATAGTAATAATAATAGTAATAAAAATAGTAATACACTGTATTTACGCTAAAAGTGCTCTATTTTCGCTGAAAACGCTAAATCATAGAGATAAGGCTAAGTATTTGTAACACTCATATCTTGCTGAGTGTTTATCAGTTTGGAGCGTATTATATCTCGTTGGAAAGATAGATCGGAGCTCTAAAGCTATTGTTCCAACTTCATTTACAATGCATTAATTAAAAGTTACAGATTAACAATATATTCACAAATGTTTCTGATTTCACTCCAAACTCGTGTAGAATTTGATGCGATCATATCTTGCTCTTTGTTGTGCCGTTGAAAGCGTTTATTATCTCGTTTGAAAGATCTTACCTAGTTCTAAAACTTGTCTTCAGGCGCTGGTTTCAAAAAATCAAGTGATTATTGCCTAATTACTAAAATACACTGTATTTACGCTAAAAGTGCTCTATTTTCCCTGAAAACGCTAAATCATAGAGATAAGGCTAAGTATTTGTGACACTCATATCTTGCTGTGTGTTTATCCGTTTGGAGCGTATTATATCTCGTTGGAAAGATAGATCGGAGTTCTAAAGCTATTGTTCCAACTTCATTTACAACGAACTAATTAAAAGTTACAGATTGACCAGATATTCACAAATGTTTCTGATTTCACTCCGAACTCGAGTAGAATTTGATGCGATCATATCTTGCTCTATTTTGTGCCATTGAAAGCATTTAATACCTCGTTGGAAAGATCTTAACGAGTTCTAAACCTTTTCTTCAGGCGCTGGTCTCAAAATATCAAGGGATGATTGCCTAATTACAAAAATACACTGTATTCACGCTAAAAGTGCTATATTTTCGCTGAAAACGCTAAATCATAGAGATAAGGCTAAGTATTTGTGACACTCATATCTTGCTTTGTGTTTATACGTTTGGAGCGTATTATATCTCGTTGGAATGATAGATCGGAGCTCTAAACCTATTGTTCCAACTTCATTTACAATGCATTAATTAAAAGTTACAGATTAACCATATATTCACAAATGTTTCTGATTTCACACCAAACTCGTGTAGAATTTGATGCGATCATATCTTGCTCTTTGTTGTGCCGTTGAAAGCGTTTAATATCTCGTTTGAAAG
>CAMAPE010000045.1:12932500-12942500 GCA_945859875.1 Cuscuta europaea
TTTGGAGCGTATTGTATCTCGTTGGAAAGATAGATCGGAGCTAATAATAATGATGATAATAATAATAATAATAATAATAATAATAATAATAATATTAGTAGTAGTAATAATAATAATAATAATTATAATTATTATAATAATAATAATAATAATAATAATAATAATAATAATAATAATAATAATAATAATAATAATAATGATGATGATGATGATAATCATAATAATAATAATAATAATAAGAATAATAATAATAATAATAATAATAATAATAGTAATAATAATAGTACCAAAAATAGTAATACACTGTATTTACGCTAAAAGTGCTCTATTTTCGCTGAAAACGCTAAATCATAGAGATTGCTGTGTGTTTATCCGTTTGGAGCGTATTATATCTCGTTGGAAAGATAGATCGGAGCTTTAAAGCTATTGTTCCAACTTCATTTACAATGCATTAATTTAAAGTTACAGATTAACCATATATTCACAAATGTTTCTGATTTCACTCCGAACTCGTGTAGATTTGATGCGATCATATCTTGCTCTATTTTGTGCCACTGAAAGCGTTTAATATCTCGTTGGAAAGATCTTACCATTTTCTAAAACTTGTCTTTAGGCGCTGGTTTCAAAATATCAAGGGATGATTGCCCAATTACTAAAATACAATTTATTTACGCTAAAAGTGCTCTATTTTCTCTGAAAACGCTAAATCATAGAGATAAGGCTAAGTATTTGTGACACTCATATCTTGCTGTGTGTTTATCCGTTTGGAGCGTATTATATCTCGTTGGAAAGATAGATCGGTGCTCTAAAGCTATTGTTCCAACTTCATTTACAATGCATTAATTAAAAGTTACAGATTAACCATATATTCACAAATGTTTCTGATTTCACTCCGAACTCGTGTAGAATTTGATGCGATCATATCTTTCTCTATTTTGTGCCGTTGAAAGCGTTTAATATCTCGTTGGAAAGCTCTTACCGAGTTCTAAAACTTGTCTTCAGGATCTGGTTTCAAAATATCAAGGGAGCATTGCCTAATTACTAAAATACACTGTACTTACGCTAACAGTGCTCTATTTTCGCTGAAAACGCTAAATCATAGAGATGAGGCTAAGTATTTGTGACACTCATATCTTGTTGTGTGTTTAACCGTTTGGAGCGTATTATATCTCGTTGGAAAGATAAATAGGAGCTACTACTACTACTACTACTACTAATAATAATAATAATAATAATAATAATAATAATATTAATAATAATAATAATAATAATAATAATGATGATGATGATGATGATGATGATGATGATGATGATGATGATGATGATAATAATAATAATAATAATAATAATAATAATAATAATAATCATAATAATCATAATAATAATAATAATAATAATAATAATAATATAATAATCATAATAATAATAATAATAATAATAATAATAATAATAATAATCATAATAATAATAATAATAATAATAATAATAATATTAGTAGTAGTAGTAGTAGTAATAATAATAATAATAATAATAATAATAATAATAATAATAATAATAATGATGATGATGATGATGATGATGATGATAATCATAATAATAATAATAATAATAAGAATAATAATAATAATAATAATAATAGTAATAATAATAGTACCAAAAATAGTAATACACTGTAGTTACGCTAAAAGTGCTCTATTTTCGCTGAAAACGCTAAATCATAGAGATTGCTGTGTGTTTATCCGTTTGGAGAGTATTATATCTCGTTGGAAAGATAGATCGGAGCTCTAAAGCTATTGTTCCAACTTCATTTACAATGCATTAATTTAAAGTTACAGATTAACCATATATTCACAAATGTTTCTGATTTCACTCTGAACTCGTGTAGAATTTGATGCGATCACATCTTGCTCTTTGTTGTGCCATTGAAAGCGTTTAATATCTCGTTTGAAAGATCATACCGAGTTCTAAAACATGTCTTCAGGCGCTGGTTTCAAAAAATCAAGGGATTATTGCCTAATTACTAAAATACACTGTATTTACGCTAAAATGCTCTATTTTAGCTGAAAACGCCAAATCATAGAGATAAGGCTAAGTATTTGTGACACTCATATCCTGCTGTGTGTTTATCCGTTTGGGGCGTATTATATCTCGTTGGAAAGATAGATCGGAGCTCTAAAGCTATTGTTCCAACTTCATTTACAATGCATTAATTAAAAGTTACAAATTAACCATATATAAACAAATGTTTCTGATTTCACTCCGAACTCGTGTAGAATTTGATGCGATCATATCTTGCTCTATTTTGTGTCGTTGAAATTGTTTAATATCTTGTTGGAAAGATCTTACCGAGATCTAAAACTTTTTTTCAGGCGCTGGTTTCAGAATATCAAGGGATGGTTGCCTAATTACTAAAATACACTGTATTTACGCTAAAAGTGCTCTATTTTCGCTGAAAACGCTAAATCATAGAGATAAGGCTAAGTATTTGTGACACTCATATCTTGTTGTGTGTTGATCCGTTTGGAGCGTATTATATCTCGTTGGAAAGATAGATCAGAGCTCTAAAGCTATTGTTCCAACTTTATTTAAAATGCATTAATTAAAAGTTACAGATTAACCATATATTCACAAATGTTTCTGATTTCACTCCGAACTGGTGTAGAATTTGATGCGATCATATCTTGCTCTAATTTGTGCCGTTGAAAGCGTTTAATATCCCTTTGGAAAGATCTTACCAAGTTCTAAAACTTGTCTTCAGGCGCTTGTTTCAAAATATCAAGGGATGATTGTCTAATTACTAAAATACACTGTATTTACGTTTATTAAAAGTTACAAATTAACCATATATTCACAAATGTTTCTGATTTCACTCCAAACTCGTGTAGAATTTGATGCGATCATATCTTGCTCTATTTTGTGCCGTTGAAAGCGTTTAATATCTCGTTGGAACGATCTTACCTAGTTCTAAATCTTGTATTCTGGCGCTGGTTTCAAAATGTCAAGGGATGATTGCTTAATTACTAAAATACACTGAATTTACGCAAAACGTGCTCTATTTTCGCTGAAAACGCTAAATCATAGAGATAAGGCTAAGTATTTGTGACACTCATATCTTGCTGTGTGTTTATCCGTTTGGAGCGTATTATATCTCGTTGGAAAGATAGATCGGATCTCTAAATCTATTGTTCCAACTTAATTTACAGTGCATTAAATAAAAGTTACAGATTAACCATATATTCACAAATGTTTCTGATTTCACTCCAAACTCGGGTAGAATTTGATGCGATCATATCTTGCTCTATTTTGTGCCATTGAAAGCGTTTAATATCTCGTTGGAAAGCGTTTACGGAGTTCTAAAACTTGTTTTCAAGCGCCGGTTTCAAAATATCAAGGGATGATTGCCTAATTACTAAAATACACTCTATTTACGCTTAAAGTGCTCTATTTTCGCTGAAAACGCTAAATCATAGAGATAAGGCTAAGTATTGGTGACACTTATATCTTGCTGTGTGTTTATTAGTTTGGAGCGTACTATATCTCGTTGCAAAGATAGATCGGAGCTCTAAAGCTATTGTTCCAACTTAATTTACAATGCATTAATTAAAAGTTACAGATTAACCATATATTGACAAATGTTTCTGATTTCACTCCGAACTGGTGTAGAATTTGATGCGATCATATCTTGCTCTATTTTGTGCCGTTGAAAGCGTTTAATATCTCGTTGGAACGATCTTACCTAGTTCTAAATCTTGTCTACTGGATCTGGTTTGAAAATATCAAGGGATGATGGCTTAATTACTAAAATACACTGAATTTACGCTAAAAGTGCTATATTTTCGCTGAAAACGCTAAATCATAGAGATAAGGCTAAGTATTTGTGACACTCATATCTTGCTGTGTGCTTATCCGTTTGGAGCGTATTATATCTCGTTGGAAAGATAGATCGGAGATCTAAAGCTATTGTTCCAACTTAATTTACAATTCATTAATTAAAAGTTACAGATTAACCATATATTCACAAATGTTTCTGATTTCACTCCGAACACGTGTAGAATTTGATGCGATCATATCTTGCTCTATTTTGTGCCGTTGAAAGCGTTTAATATCTCGTTGGAAAGCTCTTACGGAGTTCTAAAACTTGTCTTCAGGCGTTGGTTTCAAAATATCAAGGGACGATTGCCTAATTACTAAAATACACTGTATTTACGCTAAAAGTGCTCTATTTTCGCTGAAAACGCTAAATCATAGAGATAAGGCTAAGTATTTGTGACACTCATATCTTGCTGTGTGTTTATCCGTTTGGAGCGTATTATTTCTCGTTGGAAAGATAGATCGGAGCTCTAAAGCTATTGTTCCAACTTCATTAACAATGCATTAATTAAAGGTTACAGATTAACGATATATTCACAAATGTTTTTGATTTCACTCCGAACTCGTGTAGAATTTGATGCGATCATATTTTGCTCTACAGCTGTTTGGTGCCCTTGACTCTAATCAAGTCATACACTTTTGAAGAGAACAATTTCCCATTTGTAACTATCTTAGAGAGGGCTGTTTTTGTGCTCTCAATGGAGTCATATTTTGAGACAAGGATGTCTCGGATCAGCCCCAACTTTTTAGTAAGCTGGGAGTCCCTAGTGTGTGGGGAAAATTCCTAAAATACTAAAATACAGGCGCTGCTTTCAAAATATCAAGGGATAATTGCCTAATTACTAAAATACACTGTATTTACACTAAAAGTGCTCTATTTTCGCTGATAACGCTAAATCATAGAGATAAGGCTACGTATTTGTGACACTCATATCTTGCTGTGTGTTTATCCGTTTGAAGCGTATTATATCTCGTTGGAAAGATAGATCTGAGCTCTAAAACTATTGTTCCAACTTCATGTACAATGCATTAGTTAAAAGTTACATATTAACCATATATTCACAAATGTTTCTGATTTGACTCCGAACTCGTGTAGAACTTGATGCGATCACATCTTGCTCTTTGTTGTGCCATTGGAAGCGTTTAATATCTCGTTTGAAAGATCATACCGAGTTCTAAAACTTGTCTTCAGGCGCTGGTTTCAAAAAATCAAGGGATTATTTCCTAATTACTAAAATACACTGTATTTACGCTAAAAGTGCTCTATTTTAGCTGAAAACGCTAAATCATAGAGATAAGGCTAAGTATTTGTGACACTCATATCCTGCTGTCTGTTTATCCGTTTGGGGCGTATTATATCTCGTTGGAAAGATAGATCGGAGCTCTAAAGCTATTGTTCCAACTTCATTTACAATGTATTAATTAAAAGTTACAGATTAACCATATAGAAACAAATGTTTCTGATTTCACTCCGAACTCGTGTAGAATGTGATGCGATCATATCATGCTCTCTTTCGTGCCGTTGAAAGCGTTTAATATGTCGTTTGAAAGATCTTACCGATTTCTAAAACTTGTCTTCAGGCGCTGGTTTCAAAATATCAAGGGATGATTGCCTAATTACTAAAATACACTGTATTTACGCTAAAAGTGCTCTATTTTCGCTGAAAACGCTAAATCATAGACATAAGGCTAAGTATTTGTGACACTCATATCTTGCTGTGTGTTTATCCGTTTGGAGCGTATTATATCTCGTTGGAAAGATAGATTGGAGATTTAAACCTATTGTTCCAACTTCATTTACAATGCATTAATTAAAAGTTACAGATTAACCATATATTCACAAATGTTTCTGATTTCACTCCGAACTCGTGTAGAATGTGATGCGATCATATCATGCTCTATTTTGTGCCGTTGAAAGCGTTTAATATCTCGTTGGAAAGATCTTACCGAGTTCTAAAACATGCCTTCAGGATCTGGTTTCAGACTATGAAGGGATGATTGTCGAATTACTAAATTACACTGTATTTACGCTAAAAGTGCTCTATTTTCGTTGAAAACGCTAAATCATAGAGATAAGGCTAAGTATTTGTGACACTCATATCTTGCTGTGCGGAAATATAGATCAGAGGTCTAAAGCTATTGTTCCAACTTAATTTACAACGCATTAACTAAAGTTACAGAAAAACCATATATTCACAAATGTTTCTGATTTCACTCCGAACTCGTGTAGAATTTGATGCAATCATATCTTGCTCTCTTTTGTGCCGTTGAAAGCGTTTAATATCTCGTTAAAACGATATTACCGAGTTCTAAAACTTGTCTTTTTGCGCTGGTTTCAAAATATCAAGGGATGATTGCCTAATTACTAAAATACACTGTATTAACGCTAAAACTGCTCTATTTTCGCTGAAAACGCTCTAAAGCAATTGTTCCAACTTCATTTACAATGCATTAATTAAAAGTTACAGATTAACCATATATTCACAAATGTTTCTGATTTCACTCCAAACTCGTGTAGAATTTGATGCGATCATATCTTGCTCTTTGTTGTGCCGTTGAAAGCGTTTAATATCTCGTTTGAAAGATCTTACCTAGTTCTAAAACTTGTCTTCAGGCGCTGGTTTCAAAAAATCAAGTGATTATTGCCTAATTACTAAAATACACTGTATTTACGCTAAAAGTGCTCTATTTTCCCTGAAAACGCTAAATCATAGAGATAAGGCTAAGTATTTTTGACACTCATATCTTGCTTTGTGTTTATCCGTTTGGAGCGTATTATATCTCGTTGGAAAGATAGATCGGAGTTCTAAAGCTATTGTTCTAACTTCATTGACAATGAATTAATTAAAAGTTACAGATTGACCAGATATTCACAAATGTTTCTGATTTCACTCTGAACTCGTGTAGAATTTGATGCGATCATATCTTGCTCTATTTTGTGCCATTGAAAGCATATAATATCTCATTGGAAAGATCTTACCGAGTTCTAAAACATGTGTTCGGGCGCTGGTTTCAAAATATCAAGGGATGATTGCCTAATTAGTAAAATAATTTTTATTTACGCTAACAGTGCTCTATTTTCGCTGAAAACGCTAAATCATAGAGATAAGGCTAAGTATTTGTGACACTCATATCTTGCTGTGTGTGTAACTGTTTGGAGCATATTATATCTCGTTGGAAAGATAGACCGGAGCTAATAATAATAATAATAATAATAATAATAATAATAATAATAATAATAATAATACTAATAATAATAATAATAATAATAATAAGAATAATAATAATAATAATAATAATAATATTAATAATAATAATAATAATAATAATAATAATAATAATAATCATAATAATAATAATAATAATAATAAGAATAATAATAATAATAAGAATAATAATAATAATAGTATCAAAAATAGTAATACACTGTATTTACGCTAAAAGTGCTCTATTTTCGCTGAAAACACTAAATCATAGAGATTGCTGTGTGTTTATCCGTTTGGAGCGTATTATATCTCGTTGGAAAGATAGATCGGAGCTCTAAAGCTATTGTTCCAACTTCATTTACAATGCATTAGTTAAAAGTTACAGATTAACCATATATTCACAAATGTTTCTGATTTCACTCTGAACTCGTGTAGAATTTGATGCGATCACATCTTGCTCTTTGTTGTGCCATTGGAAGCGTTTAATATCTCGTTTGAAAGATCATACCGAGTTCTAAAACTTGTCGTCAGGCGCTGGTTTCAAAAAATCAAGGGATTATTGCCTAATTACTAAAATACACTGTATTTACGCTAAAAGTGCTCTATTTTAGCTGAAAACGCTAAATCATAGAGATAAGGCTAAGTATTTGTGACACTCATATCCTACTGTGTGTTTATCCGTTTGGGGCGTATTATATCTCGTTGGAAAGTTAGATCGGAGCTCTAAAGCTATTGTTCCAACTTCATTTACAATGCATTAATTAAGTTACAAATTAACCATATATAAACAAATGTTTCTGATTTCACTCCGAACTCGTGTAGAATTTGATGCGATCATATCTTGCTCTATTTTGTGTCGTTGAAATTGTTTAATATCTCGTTGGAAAGATCTTACCGAGATCTAAAACTTGTTTTCAGGCGCTGGTTTCAGAATATCAAGGGTTGATTGCCTAATTACTAAAATACACTGTATTTACGCTAAAAGTGCTCTATTTTCGCTGAAAACGCTAAATCATAGAGATAAGGCTAAGTATTTGTGACACTCATATCTTGCTGTGTGTTTATCCGTTTGGAGCGTATTATATCTCGTTTAAAAGATAGATCGGAGCTCTAAAGCTATTGTTCCAACTTCATTTACAATGCAAAAATTAAAAGTTACAGATTAACCATATATTCACAAATGTTTCTGATTTCACTCCGAACTCGTGTAGATTTGATGCGATCATATCTTGCTCTATTTTGTGCAACTGAAAGCGTTTAATATCTCGTTGGAAAGATCTTAACATTTTCTAAAACATGTCTTTAGGCGCTGGTTTCAAAATATCAAGGGATGATTGCCCAATTACTAAAATACACTGTATTTACGCTAAAAGGGCTCTATTTTCTCTGAAAACGCTAAATCATAGAGATAAAGCTAAGTATTTGTGACACTCATATCTTGCTGTGTGTTTATCCGTTTGGAGTGTATTATATCTCGTTGGAAAGATAAATCGGAGCTCTAAAGCTATTGTTCCAACTTCATTTACAATGCATTAATTAAAAGTTACAGATTAACCATATATTCACAAATGTTTCTGATTTCACTCCGAACTCGTGTAGAATTTGATGCGATCAATCTTTCTCTATTTTGTGCCGTTGAAAGCGTTTAATATCTCGTTGGAAAGCTCTTACCGAGTTCTAAAACTTGTCTTCAGGATCTGGTTTCAAAATATCAAGGGAGCATTGCCTAATTACTAAAATACACTGTACTTACGCTAAAAGTGCTCTATTTTCGCTGAAAACGCTAAATCATAGAGATAAGGCTAAGTATTTGTAACACTCATATCTTGCTGAGTGTTTATCAGTTTGGAGCATATTATATCTCGTTGGAAAGATAGATCGGAGCTCTAAAGCTATTGTTCCAACTTCATTTACAATGCAATAATTAAAAGTTACAGATTAACCATATATTTACAAATGTTTCTGATTTCACTCCGAACTCGTGTAGATTTGATGCGATCATATCTTGCTCTATTTTGTGCCACTGAAAGCGTTTAATATCTCGTTGGAAAGATCTTACCATTTTCTAAAACTTGTCTTTAGGCGCTGGTTTCAAAATATCAAGGGATGATTGCCCAATTACTAAAATACACTGTATTTACGCTAAAAGTGCTCTACTTTCTCTGAAAACGCTACATCATAGAGATAAGGCTAAGTATTTGTGACACTCATATCTTGCTGTGTGTTTATCCGTTTGGAGCGTATTATATATCGTTGGAAAGATAAATCGGAGCTCTAAAGCTATTGTTCCAACTTCATTTACAATGAATTAATTAAAAGTTACAGATTAACCATATATTCACAAATGTTTCTGATTTCACTACGAACTCGTGTAGAATTTGATGCGATCATATCTTTCTCTATTTTGTGCCGTTGAAAGCGTTTAATATCTCGTTGGAAAGCTCTTACCGAGTTCTAAAACTTGTCTTCAGGATCTGGTTTCAAAATATCAAGGAAGCATTGCCTAAGTACTAAAATACACTGTACTTACGCTAAAAGTGCTCTATTTTCGCTGAAAACGCTAAATCATAGAGATAAGGCTAAGTATTTGTAACACTCATATCTTGCTGAGTGTTTATCAGTTTGGAGCATATTATATCTCGTTGGAAAGATAGATCGGAGCTCTAAAGCTATTTTTCCAACTTCATTTACAATGCATTAATTAAAAGTTACAGATTAACCATACATTCACAAATGTTTCTGATTTCACTCCAAACTCGTGTAGAATTTGATGCGATCATATCTTGCTCTTTGTTGTGCCGTTGAAAGCGTTTAATATCTCGTTTGAAAGATCTTACCTAGTTCTAAAACTTGTCTTCAGGCGCTGGTTTCAAAAAATCAAGTGATTATTGCCTAATTACTAAAATACACTGTATTTACGCTAA
>CAMAPE010000045.1:12945000-12947500 GCA_945859875.1 Cuscuta europaea
CTAAATCATAGAGATAAGGCTAAGTATTTGTGACACTCATATCTTGCTGTCTGTTTATCCGTTTGGAGCGTATTATATCTCGTTGGAAAGATAGATCGGAGCTCTAAAGCTATTGTTCCAACTTCATTTACAATGCATTAATTAAAAGTTACAGATTAACCATATATTCACAAATGTTTCTGATTTTACACCGAAGTCATGTAGAATTTGATGCGATCATATCTTGCTCTATTTTGTGCCGTTGGAAGCGTTTAATATCTCGATGGAAATATCTTACCGAGTTCTAAAACTTGTCTTCGAGCGCTGGTTTCAAAATATCAAGGGATGATTGCCAAATTACTAAAATACACTGTACTTACGCTAAAAGTGATCTATTTTCGCTGAAAACGCTAAATCATAGAGAAAAGGCTAAGTATTTGTGACATTCATATCTTCCTGTGTGTTTATCCGTTTTGGGCGTATTAAATCTCGTTGGAAAGATATATCGGAGCTCTAAAGCTATTGTTCCAACTTCATTTACAATGCATTAATTAAAAGTTACAGATTAACCATATATTCACAAATATTTCTGATTTCACCCCGAACTCGTGTAGAATTTGATGCGATCATATCTTGCTCTATGTTGTGCCATTGAAAGCGTTTAATATCTCGTTGGAAAGATATTACCGAGTTCTAAAACTTGTCTTCAGGCGCTGGTTTCAAAAAATCAAGGGATTATTGCCTAATTACTAAAATACACTGTATTTACGCTAAAGGTGCTCTATTTTAGCTGAACACGCTAAATCATAGAGATAAGGCTAAGTATTTGTGACACTCATATCCTGCTGTGTGTTTAGCCGTTTGGGGCGTATTATATCTCATTGGAAAGATAGATCGGAGATCTAAAGCTATTGTTCCAACTTCATTTAGAATGCATTAATTAAAAGTTACAGATTAACCCTATATAAACAAATGTTTCTGATTTCGCTCCGAACTCGTGTAGAATTTGATGCGATCATATCTTGCTCTATGTTGTGCCATTGAAAGCGTTTAATGTGCCGTTGAGAGCGTTTAATATCTCGTTGGAACGATCTTACCTAGTTCTAAAACTTGTCTTCTGGAGCTGGTTTCAAAATATAGGGGGATGATTGCTTAATTACTAAAATACACTGAATTTACCCTAAAAGTGCTCTATTTTCGCTGAAAACGCTAAATCATAGAGATAAGGCTAAGTATTTGTGACACTCATATCTTGCTGTGTGTTTATCCATTTGGATCGTATTATATCTCGTTGGAAAGATAGATCGGAGCTCTAAAGCTATTGTTCCAACTTCATTTACAATGCTCTATTTTGTGCCGTTGAAAGCGTTTAATATTTAGTTGGAAAGATCTTACCGAGTTTTAAAACTTGTCTTCAGGCGCTGGTTTCAAAGTATCAAGGGATGATTGCCTAATTACTAACATACACTGTATTTACGCTAAAAGTGCTCTATTTTCGCTGAAAACGCTAAATCATAGAGATAAGGCTATGTATTTGTGACACTCATATCTTGCTGTGTGTTTATCCGTTTGGAGCGTATTATATCTCGTTGGAAAGATAGATCGGAGATATAAAGGTATTGTTCCAACTTCATTTACAATGCATTAATTAAAAGTTACAGATTACCATATATTCACAAATGTTTCTGATTTCACTCCGAATTCGTGTAGAATTTTATGCGATCATATCTTGGTCTATTTTGTGCCGTTGAAAGCGTTTAATATCTCGTTGGAAAGATCTTACCGAGTTCTAAAACTTGTTATCAGGCTCCGGTTTCAGAATATCAAGGGATGATTGCTTAATTGCTAAAATACACTGTATTTACGCTAAAAGTGCTCTATTTTTGCTGAAAACGCTAAATCATAGAGATAAGGCTAACTATTTGTGACACTCATATCTTGCTGTGTGTTTATCCGTTTGGAGCGTATTACATATCGTTGGAAAGATAGATCGGAGCTCTAAAGCTATTGTTCCAACTTCATTTACAATGCATTAGTTAAAAGTTACAGATGAACCATATATTCACAAATGTTTCTGATTTCACTCCGAACTCGTGTAGAATGTGATGCGATCATATCATGCTCTATTTTGTGCCGTTCAAAGCGTTTAATATCTCGTTGGAAAGATCTTACCGAGTTCTAAAACTTTTCTTCAGTCTCTGGTTTCAGAATATCAAGGAATGATTTCCTAATTACTAAAATACACTGTATTTACGCTAAAAGTGCTCTATTTTCGCTGAAAACGCTAAATCGTAGAGATAAGGCTAAGTATTCGTGACACTCATATCTTGCTGTGTGTTTATCCGTTTGGAGCGTATTATATCTCGTTGGAAAGATAGATCGGAGCTCTAAAGCTATTGTTCCAACTTCATTTACAATGCATTAATTAAAAGTTACAGATTAACCATATATTCACAAATGTTTCTGATTTCACTCCGAACTCGTGTAGAATTTGATGCGATCATATCTTTCTCTATTTTGT
>CAMAPE010000045.1:12955000-12960000 GCA_945859875.1 Cuscuta europaea
AATGCTAAATCTTAGAGATAAGGCTATGTATTTCTGACACTCATATCTTGCTGTGTGTTTATCCGTTTGGAGCGTATTATATCTCGTTGGAAAGATAGATCGGAGCTCTAAAGCTATTGTTCAACCTTCATTTACAATGCATTAGTTAAAAGTTACATATTAACCATATATTCACAAATAATTCTGATTTCACTCCGAACTCGTGTAGAATTTGATGCGATCATATCTTGCTCTATTTTGTTCCGTTGAAAGCGTTTAATATCTCGTTGGAATGATCTTACCGAGTTCTAAAACTTGTCTTCAGGCGCTGGTTTCAAAATATCAAGGGATGATTGCCTAATTACTAAAATACACTGTATTTTCGCTAAAGCTGCTCTATTATCGCTGAAAACGCTAAATCATAGAGATAAGGCTAAGTATTTGTGACACTCATATCTTGTTATGTGTTTATCCGGTTGGAGCGTATTATATCTCGTTGTTAAGATAGATCGGAACTCTAAATCTATTGTTCCAACTTCATTTACAATGCATTAATTAAAAGTTACAGATTAACCATATATTCACAAATGTTTCTGATTTCACTCCGAACTCGTGTCGAATTTGATGCGATCATATGTTGCTCTATTTTGTGCCGTTGAAAGCGTTTAATATCTCGTTGGAAAGATCTTACCGAGTTCTAAAACTTGTCTTCAGGCGCTGGTTTCAAAATATCAAGGGATGATTGCCTGATTACTAAAATACACTGTATTTACGCTAAAAGTGCTCTATTTTCGCTGAAAACGCTAAATCATAGAGATAAGCCTAAGTATTTGTGACACTCATATCGTGCTGTGTGTTTATCCGTTTGGAGCGTATTATATCTCGTTGGAAAGATAGATCGGAGCTCTAAAGCTATTTTCCAACTTCATTTACATTGGATTAATTAAAAGTTACATATTAACCATATACTCACAAATGTTTGTGATTTCACTCCGAACTCGTGTAGAATTTGATGCGATCATATCTTGCTCTATTTTGTGCCGTTGAAAGCGTTTAATATCTCGTTGGAGAGATCTTACCGAGTTCTAAAACTTGTCTTCAGGTGCTGGTTTCAAAATAACAAGGGATGATTGCGTAATTACTAAAATACACTGTATTTACGCTAAAAGTGCTCTATTTTCGCTGAAAACGCTAAATCATAGAGATAAGGCTAAATATTTGTGACAATCATATCTTGCTGTGTGTTTATCCGTTTGGAGCGTATTATTACTCGTTGGAAAGATAGATCGGAGCTCTAAAGCTATTGTTCCAACTTCATTTACAATGGATTAATTAAAAGTTACAGATTAACCATATATTCACAAATGTTTAAGATTTCACTCCGAACTCGTGTAGATTTGATGCGATCATATCTTGCTCTATTTTGTGCCGTTGAAAGCGTTTAATATCTCGTTGGAAAGATCTTACCGAGTTCTAAAACTTGTCTTCAGGCTCTGGTTTCAAAATATCAAGGGATGATTGCCTAATTACTAACATACACTGTATTTACGCTAAAAGTGCTCTATTTTCGTTGTAAACGCTAAATCATAGGGATAACGCTAAGTATTCGTGACACTCATATCTTGCTGTGTGTTTATCCGTTTTGAGGGTATTATATCTCGTTGGAAAGATATTTCGGAGCTCTAAAGCTATTGTTCAAACTTCATTTACAATGCATTAATTAAAAGTAACAGATTAACCATATATTCAAAAATGTTTCTGAATTCACTCCGAACTCGTGTAGAATGTGATGGGATCATATCACGCTTTATTTTGTGCCGTTGAAAGTGTTTAATATCTCGTTGGAAAGATCTTACCGAGTTCTAAAACTTGTCTTCAAGAACCGGTTTCAGAATATCAAGGGATGATTGCCTAATTACTAAAATACACTGTTTTTACGCTAAAAGTGCTCTATTTTCGCTGAAAACGCTAAATCATAGAGATAAGGCTAAGTATTTGTGACACTCATATCTTGCTGTGTGTTTATCCGTTTGGAGCGTATTATATCACGTTGGAAAGATAGATCGGAGCTCTAAAACTATTGTTCCAACTTCATTTACAATGCATTATTTAAAAGTTACATATTAACCATATATTCACAAATGTTTCTGATTTCACTCCGAACTCGTGTAGAATTTGATGCGATCACATCTTGCTCTTTGTTGTGTTATTGAAAGCGTTTAATATCTCGTTTGAAAGATCATACCGAGTTCTAAAACTTGTCTTCAGGCTCTGGTTTCAAACAATCAAGGGATTATTGCCTAATTACTAAAATATACTGTATTTACGCTAAAAGTGCTCTATTTTTGCTGAAAACGCTAAATCATAGAGATAAGGCTAAGTATTTGTAACACTCATATCCTGCTGTGTGTTTATCCGTTTGGGGCGTATTATATCTCGTTGGAAAGATAGATCGGAGCTCTAAAGCTATTGTTCCAACTTCATTTATAATGAATTAATTAAAAGTTACAGATTAACCATATATAAACAAATGTTTCTGATTTCACTCCGAACTCGTGTAGAATTTGATGCGATCATATCTTGCTTTATTTTGTGCCATTGAAAACGTTTAATATCTCGTTGGAAAGTTCTTACCAAGTTCTAAAACTTGTCTTCAGGCGCTGGTTTCAAAATAGCAAGGGATGATTGCCTAATTACTAAAATACACTGTATTTATGCTAAAAGTGCTCTATTTTCGCTGAAAACTCTAAATCATAGGGATAAGGCTAAGTATTTGTGACACTCATATCTTGCTGTGTGTTTATCCGTTTGGAGCGTATTATATATCGTTGGAAACATAGATCAGAGATCTAAAGCTATTGTTCCATCTTCATTTACAATGCATTAATTAAAAGTTACAGATTAACCATATATTCCCAAATATTTCTGATTTCACTCCAAACTCGTGTAGAATGTGATGCGATCATATCATGCTCTAATATTTGCCGTTGAAAGCGTTTAATATCTCGTTGGAAAGATCATACCGAGTTATAAAACTTGTCTTCAGGATCTGGTTTCAGAATATCAAGGGATGATTGCCTAATTACTAAAATACACTGTATTTACGCTAAATCCTATAGATAAGGCTAAGTATTTTTGAGACTCATATCTTGCTGTGTGTTTATCCATTTGGAGCGTATGATATCTTGTTGGAAAGATAGATCGGAGCTCTAAAGCTATTGTTCCAACTTCATTTACAATGTATTAATTAAACGTTACATATTAACCATATATTCACAAATATTTCTGATTTCGCTCCGAACTCGTGTAGGATTTGATGCGATCATATCTTGCTCTAATTTGTGCCGTTGAAAGCGTTTAATATCTCGTTGGAAATATCTTACAGAGTTCTAAAACTTGTCTTCAGGCGCTGGTTTCAAAATATCAAGGGATTATTGCCTAATTACTAAAATACACTGTATTTACGCTAAAAGTGCTCTATTTTCGCTAAAAACGCTAAATCATAGAGATAAGGCTAAGTATTTGTGACACTCATATCCTGCTGTGTGTTTATCCGTTTGGGGCGTATTATATCTCGTTGGAAAGATAGATCGGAGCTCTAAAGCTATTGTTCAAACTTCATTTACATTACATTAATTAAAAGTTACAGATTAACCATGTATTCACAAATGTTTTTCTTATTTCACTCCGAACTCGTGTAGAATTTGTTGCGATCATATCTTGCTCTATTTTGTGCCGTTGAAAGCGTTTAATATCTCGTTGGAAAGATCTTACTGAGTTCTAAAACTTGTCTTCAGGCGCTGATTTCAATTTTTTTCGATAAAGGGTAATTATATATATAATCCAAAAGAGTTTCTGTACAAGTAAGGCAAAAAATATGGGGGACAAAAATGCTGCTATCCCAACATGGGATATACCATAAACCGGTGGGCTATACAATCAGTCCCAAATCACACAAAATAAGGCATGTAGCCGCACCCTATCAAATGTCAAAAAGTAATAAGCTCATGAGGGTAAATACTATATAGGATCTTATACACCATGTATTGGATCCTGGAAAAAACATCTTCCTCATGGGTCTTTTTATCATCAAATCTGGTGGTATTTCGAACTCTCCATAACCAGTAGATAGTATAGATGAATGCAATTCTGAGTGCCTTGGCCTTGATCCCCACGCCTGCATGATCCTTCCTAATCCACTTGACTGAGCTTTGGAGGGTAGACATCTCTCTTTGCTCCAAACTGTGCCTGTAAATTGACAACCAAAGAAAAGGTGTGGCACCGTCTTCGGTTCACCCTTGCAAAATGGGCAAGTGTTAATCACATCAAGCCTGCTAAGATTATCATACGTTGCAAGGCGGTTGCGGAAGGCAAGCCATGCAATGAATGAGAACTTAGGAGGTATGTAAGCTTTCCAACTAAAGGGCATCCACACCTATTTGGTGCCCTTGACTCAAATCAAGTCATACACTTTTGAAGAGCACAATTTCCCATTTGTAAACATCTTAGAGAGGGCTGTTTTTGTGCTCTCAATGGAGTCATATTTTGAGACAAGGATGTCTCGGATCAGCCCCAACTTCTTAGTAAGCTGGGAGTCCCTAGTGTGTGGGGAAAATTCCTAAAATACTAAAATACAGGCGCTGCTTTCAAAATATCAAGGGATGATTCCCTAATTACTAAAATAAAATGTATTTACGCTAAAAGTGCTCTATTTTCGCTGAAAACGCTAAATCATAGAGACAAGGCTAAGTATTTGTGACACTCATATCTTGCTGTGTGTTTATCCGTTTGGAGAGTATTATATCTCGTTGGAAAGATAGATCTGAGCTCTAAAGCTATTGTTCAAACTTCATTTACAATGCATTAATTAAAAGTTACAGATTAACCATATATTTACAAATGTTTCTGATGTCACTCCGAGCTCGTGTAGAATTTGATATGATCATATCTTTCTCTATGTTGTGCCGTTGAAAACGTCTAATATGTCGTTGGAAAGCTCTTACCTAGTTCTAAAACTTGTC
>CAMAPE010000046.1:672500-682500 GCA_945859875.1 Cuscuta europaea
ATCCATGAATGTATAAATGAATAAAAATAAATTGAAAATAAATTAATAGAGAAAGCCCTCACTAAAATCCATAGAGGAAGACGGTTGAGATGTAAAAATCAACCACGATAAGGAAAGTAATCATCGTATTGATATTTGTGAACAGTGAAAACCATAAAGGAAAGTAAACCAACCTATCGCAAGACTAATAAAACGGAAATAATAATAAAAGGACATGAATAGCCTTCAACAAATGAAATCGTATGAGGCTAATAATAGATAATCTAACAGTTGATATATATTCTTTTTTCTCTCCTACGATCAAATTCTCACATGATCCTAAATCTATACATGTGCATACATACATACATACATACATACATACATACATACATACATACATACATATGTATATGTGTACATATATATATATATATATGTGTGTGTGTGTGTGTGTGTGTGTGTGTGTGTGTGTGTGTGTATAGTGCGGTTCCAATGAGAACGATGTTTAATGAGAGAACGTGAGAACACTCACTAGAACCCCAATTTTGAATAATTACACAAAGGACCCCATGTGCATCATACCAATGAATGAATAAAATGAAAGGATGTGATCAAGAGTTCTCATAATAATGAGTTCTCATTTTAGGAGGGGTTCTCACTCGAATTCTCCCCTGTATATAGGGATGGACTCGGACTGGGTGGCCCGACCCGAAACCGCCCCGGGATCGGCACTGTTCCGGCCCGACCCGAACCGGTGGCCCAGTTAGTGACCGGTCCAGGTAGGCCCGACCCGAGGGGTTTCCGGTCCGAGCTCGGGTCACCCAAAACAAGGCCCGGCCCGGTTCGGGCCAAATTGAATTTTTTTTGTTTTTTTTTCATTTTTTTGGGCTCCATCCGGGTTGGGCTTGATGTTTAGGAGGGGTTTGGGGGGTGGGGGTGAGGGGGTCAAGTAGGCATGGATCGGTTCCGGTTCGGGCCCAGTTCGGGCCTGGGCCCAGCCGGGGCTCGGTTCAAGAACGGGAGGCCCGGAACCGACCCGAGTAACCCCCGGGTCCAGGCCGGGCCGGGCCTTGGTTCTAATTTTTTTTTTTTTTTGGCTTTTCCTAGTTAACCCTCAACCCTCCCCCAAACCAACCCTAACCACCTCAAATGGCCCAAAATACCCAGCCCAACCCAAAGCCTTAAAAAAAATCAAAAAAAAAAATAGGCCAGGCCCGGGCCTGGACCGGCCGGGCCGGTTCACCTTTTGAATGGCCCGAGCCCGAACCGCCATCCCACCGGGCCTAGAACCGGTTCACCGAGCCAGGCCGGGCCCGCACAGTAGCGGGCCGGTCCGGTTACCGGCCGGTTGGCCTGGCCCGAGTCCACCCCTAGGGTCAAGGATAGGTAGGTAAGCAAAAAAATAATAATAATCAAGCCCAAGGCCCGGACCGACCCCGGTGGCTACTCGGACCGGCCCCGGACCGGACCCGGTGGCTACCCGGGCCGGTCCCGGGTCCACCTATTCAGACCCGCCAGCCCACCCGGGCCTAGGCCTGACCCGGCCCAGCCGGAATCCACCCTTACCAGTATATATATATATAGAGAGAGAGAACACAAAGGACGCACTTTTTCGTGTTCGACATAAATTATTCACAAGAATGCCACCGTCTGGTACACATTTTGACTTTGCTCAAAATAAGCCAATATAAATATTCACGGTGGCATTCTGGTAAATATTATGCCGAACACGAAAAAGTGCATTGAGTGAGTCTCATAGTGCATTACATTGGGGTAAACGTGGTGTTCTCACGTTAAGCATTGTTCTTATTTGATCATATGTGTGTGTGTGTGTGTGTGTGTATATAGGGGATGGTTCAAATATAAAGACTTCTTCCCATGCAAAGTGAGAATGAATCTTGTGCATTCATTTCCACATCTAATGGCTCAAAATGAGCCAAAAATGCACATAATTCGACCAAAATCGCGGTGGCATTTTCGTAAATATGTTGCACTTTTTCGTTACCCGCGAAAAAGTGCAACAGAAACAAGCAAAAGTGCAAGCGAAACATACAAAAGTGCATATCTTCGCACTTTGCACGGGAAGAGGTCTTTTTATTTGAACTCTTCCCTATATATATATATATATATATTGTCATAGTGTTTTTCTATAATTTATTTAAATAAGTTCTTGATAAAAAAAATCCACCCGAAAGCACCACAAATGGAGGTGGCTTTCATGTATGAGAACTTTGGTTCCTGTGAGTTAGAATTTATTGGAACTGGAACCGAGCAGGTCAAATATTATAGGAACCGAACCAAGAAACATAGAAGTCGAAAACTATAGGAACCAAACTGGATAATTCGGTTCGGATCGGTTTTCCCGATTTTCCCGGTGTTAAGGTTCTAAGTCTCAGGCTTAATTGAAAGTGTAATCACATTTGATCTGATTTTTGTTACAATTACAGCTGTTTTTACCCCATCCACCATCATTTTGCAGCGACGGTACACTGTTTGTGTAAAAACCCCATTAAATGCCTCCATCCTTTCCATTTTTTACAGTGACTAGCAAGTCCTTTAATCTCACCTACCAATATGTGAAGTCAAACTAAAAACTTCATTTGGGAATGGAGGGAGCAATGTATGTTAAAACAAATTAAGAACTAAATAAATTACAAGCTAGAGCCGGATAACCGCTGATTAAGCAAACTGATACAAGATTGTGCTAAAGATTTCCCATTCATGCATGCACACACATAATGCATGCAGCACCGGCAGCTTAAGTGGAGCATATCAAAAAAGGAAAGCAACTTCAGACAATCAGCATTTACTAATTTTGCTTTGGAAATAAATTTGCAAACCTCACCCCTCATGTTTCCTGGTGGACGGGAAATATTGCATGACGAAGCTCGAAAGGGACCAAATACAAATCACACCGAGCACTTGTAGGACGTTTAGGAGGGCACCCAGCGATCTGTTTATTGCCAAATTGTGAGGTGTTGTCTCCGCACCTCTTACTGTCAATGAAAGGGCTGTCACCAGTTGTGCTGCCCTGTTTAGTTGGTGCAACCTATATACCTGTACACACAATTTTGGGATGGACTGGAAAAATTAGTCATTATGTAAAAAAAACAAAGTTGCTTATAGAAAAAAACAGGAGAAAATGTCAAATAAACCCTCATATTATATCTGAAAAGTCAATTAAGTCGATGTATTAAATTACACATTCAACCCCTCGAACAATAAGAGAATAGTCAACAACAACGACATCCACACCTTAGTCCCAAAAGAGTTAGGGGTCAGCTAACATGAATGACACATGAAATCGGAAATAAAAAAAATAAGAAAATTAAAATCATCATCATTACCCCAATGCCGCAAAAGCTCCCACCTACAGTGGGGTAAGGGGGGTCGGATGTACGCAGTCTTACCCCTGTACTATAGCACAGAGAGACTGTTTCCAGATGACCCATAGTGAAATTTGCGTCGAAAATTACATGGACTAACTCCTGGTTCATAGCAAAGATGAGCAGACAGTTTAGTGTGCCATTTTGCTTTATTCCATCATATTCCCAAGCCAAAAAATAGTGAGTATTTGGCTCCATGGCAAATGGAAATATAAGAAAGATAAAATAAGATAAAAAATAAGATAAAGACAAAAATAATAAGATAAAAAGGATAAAAGGATCAAGAACATAATTTCTAATATCATTTTCATTTACCCCAGTGCCGCAAAGGCTCCCACCTACGGTGGGGTAAGGGGGGGTCGGATATACGCAGTCTTACTCTAGAGAGACTGTTTCCGGATGACCCATAGTGAAAATCGTGTCCAAGATTGCATGGACTGACTGCTGCTCCATAACAAAGAAGCGCAGACAGTTTAGTGAGTCATTTTGCTTTATTCCATCATAATCTCAAGCCAAAAAATAATGAATCTTTGGCTCCATTGCAAATGATGGAAAAACATAATTTCTAATATAATAAGATAAAAAGGATTAAAGAAGATAAAAATATAAAAGGATAAAAATGTGAAAGGAGATAAAAAATCTATGTCCTGGGACCAAAAGTGGAATATTTTGTAATTCAGTATCTAAAAGAGAGAAAATTATGAAGTTAATTACTCCGTATTATACTCGAAGAGATTTTATACCTGAAAAACAATTGGAATAATAGGCCAAGATGGAGACTTGACATGTCTTGCTTGTTGCTCGAATGCAAACTGCACAATAATACCAACTAGAAACGGTGCAAGTGTAGCAGAAGCTGCTGGGCCCGTCCATGGCCAAACTAGTCCCATCGTCACCATTGGAATTGTTAGGCTTAGAGCCAAGACAGCAACTGAAGAGACTCTATATCCAAATGGTGGTGTAGCATGTTCCTCGCTTGCAGAAGATACCAACTCAAGTGGCCGCATCCTTGCATGATCAATTAGTTGGAGAAATGATGCAACTCCACAGTAAAAGAGAGCCTCCGTGAAAAACAATATAAGGAAATCTGGAGGTAAAAAACCACGGGAAATGTATGAAAACAAAAGATGTGATTTGATTTTAAATGTAGCGAGAAACCATTTTAGTACCACGACTTCAGTGTCCTCAACTTTGGTCCATGACTAAAAAATGGAATGTTATCAATTCACAACCTCAAATATACATGAGCTATCAATCTGGGACCTGAAAGATAAAATGTGTCGGTATAGGGCCCGGATAATTGAAAACTATCAATTTAGGACCTAAGTTGTCATGAATTTTATTCGGTAGTATTTTAAAAAGTTAAAATATTATTTAATTTTATTAAATAAATAAAATTTTGTGAAGAAAAATTGATTAAAAATTAAATAAGTCAAAACCTATGGAGCTTTAGGTCCTAGATTGATAGTTTTCAATCATTCGGGTCAATACGGACAAATTTCACCTTTGATAATTCATTTATCTTACCTGGATTCATAAAATTCCTCAAAAAGTCACGTTTGAAGCATGAGTATTGTTTTTAAAATAAACTATGGTCCTTCCGACCTCATCTCCTTAAAAAATAAGCAAGAGTTTCTCATTATTCCAGAAAAATATGGATCAACTTTCAGCATTAATGTGCTCAAAGCTCAGAAGAACCATTACTGATAGAGACACCAAAACTGATCATTGTAGTCAAGAACCAAAAGGGGCACGGACATTAAAGTTGCAGGATAATTTGTATTTACTCATTTAGAAATTACTCTCTAAACAAATAACGCCTATAAAATAAAACCAAGTTAAAGTACTGGTGATACTGATGGTGAACATTTGAATTCCCATGGCATATACTGACATACACAATTACACACACATCAATTTTTTGTTAAAAAGATAATCCGTTCATCCTACAAAAAGAGTTGTGTTTTAAAAACCTTTTTCATTCCAAAAAAACCTTGTTTCATCAAACACAACTAATATATCACAATATTTTGCCAATACGTTGTCAAAAAAATGTTACGGATAAGTTTAATATGATGGATTACTTGAACTAACAAAGAAGTTCTAAAATGTAGACGTCAATTCAAGATTTTTAAGAGTTGGAATGTGTTATGATGAAATGGCCGTGCCTTGACCAAATAGCAATCATACAGAGTTTTATGTCTTCTGTGAATTCATTATCATAATTGATATTTTCTAGAATAACTCCATGTCAACCGTCTTGTAATTCAAAATTGCAAAAATTTCTTAACACAAAAAAGATAAAAATAACCCAAGCTGAATTGCATTTATATTTGTTGGCAAAACAGCTTCTCAAATGATGATATACATAACAACGTATTCCATTTTTGGCCCCACAACTATTTTTCCACTTTTGGGTTTCTTGCCAGTTTCGATCCTTGAGCAGTTGATAAGTTGCTTGGGACCGTGGGTTGCATATTATCTTGTTTATGTGTTTGGGTTTCATATAAATTCTTGTTTATGCACACAATTTTTAAACCTTACTTCTTATATTTCCATATCTCTATTGTGTGTTTGGGTTTCAAATAAACTCTCGTTTGTGTGTTTGGGTTTCAAATTCTCAACTCCAGTATCCTATATTTCTATTTAGCAGAAGCCTTACGCACTTTTGTTCTTGAAATATGAAAAATAATACATTATATTCCAATGATAGGCTAACTAATTAGCTGTAAATTGTAATTATAATAATGATAGAGGTGTATATGTTGAATATAAACTACACTTATAGGAGTTAATAATGCTTAATAATGTGTTATGTGCAGGCTTAAGAAGGTGTTTAAAACTGAAAAATGATAATTCTAGGACACACTTATGAATCTACGACGGTATGACCTGCAATTTTTTATATCCTAGTCTGACTCATCAGTAGGAAATTCAACATAAGTGATTTTTTTATTTCTTGTGTCCTGGCTCGTTGAGCACTTGAGCTTCTGGTTTCATGATAGATTTTAATATTTTACTGTGTATCATTTAACACGAATCTTTCTGTTAAAAATAGTTTGTTTATTACTTATTGATTTTCGGAACTTGATAACTTTTTACTACTCTTAGACATGGAAATGGGAACCGAAAAACCCACACTGGACCAACCCGTTTCAAAAGGCCCGGGTAAGGTCCGGTTCCTATTTTGAAAATTGCTACACCCGGACCGACACATATAATGGAACCAGCTGTTCTTCAAAACTTATGCATTGCCAGCCCCTACGCGGCCTGTGCCCACCCCTAGTTGAGCATATTCCAAGAAAAATCAATATCGAAACTGGCCGGATGAAGCTCTGGAGGGCAAAAGAATAGCACAAAATAGATATATGTACTCAAAGAGTCCAGCATAAGTTCAACCTACCGGTTAGTAAAGAGTCCTCGAAAATGGTGGCTAGTATTCTTCGTAAATAGAGTGAGGGAAAGATGAAAGAGGCAACAAGGACAGTGGGACCCATAATCCATAACAAATTTCCTTCATTCTTTCCATGATCAGACAAGACCTCAGCTTCTCTTCTCATGTAAGGACGGCTAAAATAAAACGAAATAAAACCAGGTCTTCCTTCAGCCTCAGCAGTTGATGAAACAAGTTCAGAGGACAAGTCTTTGACAAGAAGCTTTGGATTTCCTTTGTCCAAAGCATTTGGTTCATGATCATGGTCCAGTAATTGTGGGTCCTCTGAGGTAGCAAATAAGATGAACCGCGTCTTGGATAAACCCCCATGCATCCTTAGATTTTCATGCATAAGCTTGAATGACCTAACAACTTGCATCAAAATAACTATAAAGAGTTAGTTAAACCTTATGGAAACAAATAAAAGGCGATTGAAATGTTATACAATTTCATATTATTTTAAATCTTTTAAATTATTTGAAATATCACACACATATATGAAAATATAAACTGAGCACTCATAGGCTTCCCCTGCAAAAGCCATCTACCCAAAAATGCCCTAAGTAGAGTTCAGGATCTCAAAAAAATCCCTAGACTGCTAGACACACACAAATTAATACACAATCATTTAACTACCTTCGAAATCAAGCCTGTGACAATTGACAGAACACAATGTAACACCATAATTTCATGCAAAAAAGCATGATGGCAAACTTATATGCCGGTTGTCCTTGCCACAACCTTCTTACGCATAAATAAAGATAATAAAAACTCAAAATGGTCATCATCATATGTTCTTTCCGGTTTCCACTTTCATGGAAAATACAATGAAACAACAATGAGTTGAGATAACAGCTATATGCATGCACTGAAAAATAATGGAAGTGGAAAGAGCACAGAACACTTCTAAAAATTCTAGGAAGCTTGAGTCATGAGAATAAAACTTAAGGACTCAAGGGAAAAGCATAATCACAAACAAGATATATGACCCATTAGTTAATGCACTGAATGCAAATAAAGCACCCCAAGCTCAAGTACATACCTTTAGCATTAGTTGCACTACTTGTACCAAAATGCTGCATGTCAAGCAATCTGATTCTAGAGCTGACCTAAAAGAGGTAGTTAAGCCAACACTCAGCACTCAGCAGAAGGGAAGATATCAGCATTGAGACCATACACAGTACATGAAACGAAATGGAGCCCCGTAAAGAAGAATTAAACCGTATAAAACTAGAAACTTCATGCAAAAAATTTTCATCATTTCAATGGTCCATTTGTTAATTACCATTATGTGTCCCGCATCTCGTGATGAAAAATTATCATTTTAAAGAATATATTTAAATATCATACGTAGCATTTGATATCTCATGTTATAACTAAAAATATACTCCCTAATATATATATACACATAACAATGATGATGATGATGTCAAACAGTTTTTACTAATAAAATGTGAAAATAAGTAAGAAAAATTAAAAAAAAAACTCTGGAATGCCCAAATATGGAGAATGAGATATGGGGAGCTCCACTTTCTTCCCTCACCTCAAAATCCCTCCAATCCTCCGTCCAAACAAGGGCTACGATTAGCATTCATTTTTAAGATTAGCTTTCATTAATATTCCGATTATTGTAATTATCCTGATCACAATATCACATTCTACGTATTCATCAAATGAAATTTGCTCGGTGCATTCAGTACTAACAGGCCACACACTACTAATTGTTGAAATACAATGAAGACAGCAAACTAATAATAGAGCAATATAAAACCTCAGTTGAAACAAACAGATATTGAATTATTTCTCAAGAACACGGTTAAGACGAAAGAAAAAAAACTCACCTTGGGGGTTCTATTGAATTCAAACGGCGAAGAAAGAGTAGTGCAAACCGAGGACCATGAAGACCCAATTTTGACCGACATATCTTCTTCTTCTTCTCAAGAAAAGAATTTACCAATCTACCAGCACGACCGCGGTAGATGTTACTATATACTGAATCTAGGTTGCCTATGACTCCTATGAGGGATTTTCCGAACAGAAATTTATGGAGGAAAGAATTGAGAGAGTTGGAATATTGGGTTTGTGTGTGCTTTCACAAAAAGGTAAAAGAGTACTCTTCCCCGAATCCCCGAATGTGAATACTAGGAAGCGGTCTGCTTAAAAATCAGACCAGATGTTAACAAGTCAAATACACCATTAACCAAAAATTACCCTCACCATCATGAACAGTAGACACTCAGTTGGTATATTATACCCGGGTGCACGAGTGAAAACCGTACATCCAGATTTATTTGTAATTTTGTTTAAACCTTAGTCTAATTTCAATAAAATTTAATGGATCCAACAAAGGCCCACAAAAAGGCCCAATTCAGAAAGACAACTCATTTAACTGTACAACCTAATTTTTTTCGATGTCATTTTTGTAATTAAGCGAAAAATCACGGCATTCGCTGAATAGTGTAGTTTTAGTGAGCATCTGACATATTTTATTGAGTATTAGGAGGCTAACATTGAGCATCACGATCTCTGCTTCATATCTTCTAATTCAATTTTTTTCTTATTTTTTCTTTTATAAAAATTTATTAAATTATATCTCTAATACACTCCTATGAATTTTAATATGTGAATTTAATGTAACATGATACTTTTGAAATATGCATTGATATGACATTTTAAAATGAGCATTACATCAGTACCAAATCGTTATACGTGACTTACAAAATGTTCATTAATATGAAAATCGTAAAGTTGAAAGGTTACCATAATGTCATTTTCATTGGTCATCAAACCTTCCTATATTGAGATGAAAATCACGGTTTTTGTTAAATGAGCATTAATGAACTTTTAATGAGCATCAGACTTATTTTGTTGAGTATTATTGACTATCGTGAATTCTTCTTCAAAACTTCCGATGCACTTACTTTTTCTTATTTTTCTTTTATATAATTTTTTAAAATTATATCTATAATAGACTCATATGAATTCCAATATACGAATCTAATTTAATACGTAGTATTAAACTTTTGGAATATGCATCAAGAAATTTAATTGAGCATCAAAACATTTTCATTGAGCAACAAGTTTCCACTATTGAACATTGAAACTCTGCAATTGAAACTCGCAGGCGCAATCTGCCGCCGCCCTCTCTGGCGACTACGCCCCCTGTTGCCTCCCTTGCCATTTACCATCTGCCATCGCA